>RJWH01000051.1:1411836-1425064 GCA_004363575.1 Solenodon paradoxus
TCTCTCTCTCTCTCTCTCTCTCTCTCTCTCTCTCTCTCTCTCTCTCTCTCTCTCTCTCTCTCTCTCTCTCTCTCTCTCTCTCTCTCTCTCTCTCAACAGACAGGTACTATTTCAGTTGCTTACTTAGTTCTCTGCTAGTTGACACTTGAGTTGTTTTCAATCTATAATCTCTGTTTTATGAAATATGAAATATGACTAAGTATTTCTAAGAAAGAAGTTAAGGAAACTTGATGAAAGACTGAAACATAAACTAAATATGGAATATGATCATGCCATTTCCCTACTTAAAACTTACAGTACTTTGAATTGTTCATAGAAAGAAAGTCTTGATAATTTTGAAAAACTTACACATAACACTTTGCTAACTGGATGAAAGAAAATGAAGCAGACGCAAGCAAAAAGATACTCATGTTCATAGATATAAGAATTAATATTGTAAAAGCACTCAAGCTATGCAAAGTCATCTCTTGAGGGAATCGGGGGTATGTTGTTTAAGTTTACAAATTTGGAGCCAGTAGATAAATAAATCCTGAGAGCGAATACCATGTAGTGATAATAATGAATAGCACTGTGCTATAAACTACAAAGTTACCAAAAAAAAGAAAAAATTAGCTTTTATTTGCTCTCACCACAGAAAGAAAAGATAATTATCTGAGAGAGATGTTAGATGAGATGATGGTAATCAACTTGCATTATATAAATATATGAATCAAAATGCTATATACTTTAAACTCACACAGCATTATATATCAATTACATCTCAATGAAATAAATATATAACTAAATCAAATGCCTGCAATTTAAAGTCAAGTCTTCATAGCTCCATGTATCCTACAAATGCAAAATAGTAATGTAAAATAATACAACTAAATTATTTTATGTTTTCTGAATGAATTATATTTCAACTATAATTAATTTAAAGAACTGAATGAGGAATTGTTTATATATAACTTTTCTTATGCAAAAATGTTTTATTAAAATAATACTTTTAAAGAATGATGAAAGCTCACATATGATATGTAAACACTTCATATATCTACAGCAAAATGTCTATGGTTCTTTATAATAATGTGTATAAAAATGACTTCAGAATAACATGAAAAATGGTTTTCAGGATAAAGCATAACGACTTTAATGTTTTTGATGTTAATAATCTACTATGTAAGTCACTCATGGTAGTATTTAAAGGGGTTGGGGTAATATAAAATCACAAGTATGATGCAGTAAAGTTATCCTCAGAGAGCAGGTTATATTCGAATGGCCTATTTGATGTCATCAAATGCAATTAATTGGGACTAATTATGCAACCCTTTGCAAAAAAAAGCAATATGCTATTTTATAATCTTAAAATAAATGCAATTTAACGTAGTAAATTCTTTAAGGTCAAAACTTAACTGAGATGGGATATGTAATTGGAAAAGTTGGAAAATATATCTGGACACATTTGCTGCAATACTGATCTTAAACTCTTTAAGTAGACACTTTTATGACATAACATGATTACATAATATTATACCTCTAATTTCCTCAGGTCATTTAATTTTGCTTTTCCTTTGGTCTATCATTCTGTAATTATTTTTTCTGTCCAGTGCTGTTATAACATGTTGAAATATTTCTATGTAGGCACTAAAAAATAAACTATGCAACTGTATATCTTCTAATCAAATGAACTTTGGCTACAAAAAAAAGTGTAAAGCTCTGTGACACCCTAAAGCAAATGTGTTTAAAGTATTTATTATTTACCATTCACTTTACCCCATATTTTCCAGTTATTTTACTACTGAAAGAGAAGATTACTTAATAATGCTGTTCCGAAAGGTTAAGCAGGCCCAGTTTTTAAAGATCAAGGACTTTACTTGAAAGTTACAATGTTCTTAAAATCAACCATTACAATATGAGAACCTTCCTCTATAAAGTAATAAATGAATTTGCACTTACAGATCTTATTCTCCTGCTGTCATATGAATGCCATACTTTGGAGTTCATTTTAATTTACTACATACTTGGCCTGGATTCATAAGCAACTTTCATTCAAACTATTTTTTTCTTCCTTGCTTTATGAACTTTAGTTTCCTATCTATCACATTAGATTTTTGGTATCTGTATAGGCCTTCAGCACCTACCTGTTATTCCTCCAACTTACAGTGAAGCTGAATTCGCATCATTACAATGCTCCAACTTGGACTCCTACAGAGATTTCTGGGTCAAACCTTCAAGTCGGTGACCCCTGTGTTAATGTTCTTCCTTAGGTCCATTATCCTTGACATATACTTTTTTTAGGCTTTGACCACATTCTCTGTCATCTTATAACTTAACATCTATCATCCTATAACTTACCATTTTCTCTTACCAGTAGAAATAAGTGAAGATAAATTTCTGTTGTTTAAGCCGTATATTTGACTATCTGATGCTCCTTACCCAATCTCATAAACAGAAAATCTTTCTCCACTAAATGTTTGCACAAGATGTTGTTATTGTATTTCTCTATTCTTAGTTTCCTTATGTCTGTTTTTAATTTTTCACAAGATAATCTGCACAATGAATTACTCAATGTTTGCTAAGTGACAATAATTTGAATACAACTGTATCAGAAGTAGGAGACTGAAAAAAACAAAAAACTTTAAGGTGTGATGCTTAATAATAGATTAACCAAATGTGTACGATTTGTGGAAATAATGAAAAGCATGTGACTTCTTTTACTAATGTGTTCTCCCTTTTTTTTTTAAATAAAGTATATATTACCAAGAAAGTTGAAACTCAAGTCATAGAAATATAGGTGGTAAATATTTTCACATTATGGCAGTAAACATTACTAAAATATGCTATTTTTCAAGACAAAAATACAATGCTTATTGTATTATATAAACAGAAATTGATTTATGATAATATATACCTAATCCTGTGTAATATGCAAATGCTGCTTCAATAAAATTTTAAATAATTCAAAAAATATTTGCTCAAGTTATAAAGATTTGTATTAGGGATTTACATTTTCTCATTTTATGAATCAGTTTATTAGGGCTAATTAGAGATAAAATCATGCATTTCCTCCTTAAAGTCATGTAAATTTTATGAAGATAGAAATATATGAATAACACACAAATATTTATTCTAACAAATGTGGCTGTTTAAACAGTCAGTGGTGAAAAAAAGAGCAAGATAGTAGTTATGCATACTTTAAGAAGACTAGAAACTGTTTATAATACACTTTCTATTTTAAAAGCTTATGAAAAGTGCTTAAGACATTTCAGGCTCAGGTCTACATGAATTCAACATGCAAATTTTATTTGAGTTTTAATTAATATTACATTTTATTCAGGAGGAAACAAATATGCAGAGAAGTTAAGTAACAATGTTTAGTGGTAATTATGAATGAATAGAAATTAATAACTGTTAAAAATAGAACTAGTTCTTAGTTTAATATTTCCTTGTACAAAACTGATTATCTATTTCACAGTTCATATAAAATCAATAACCAAACAGGTTAATATAGTGTTTAAACTGAACACAATCTTAATTTTATATTTTCTGAATCTGTATTCACAACTCTATTAGTTCTATTGTTTAGAGAAAGTATTCTTATGATCTATGAAATAAAAGATTTTTTTCTTATTTGGTCTGAAACATGTACTTTTATCATGTGATAAGTTCTTTTTTATTATTTCCACATGCTAATTATTTAATTTATTAACCATGCAGAAAATTGATTTAACTTAACTCAGTTTCTTTACATCACATGTCTATGGTATAAATAAAACATAATAAATTCAGACATAATGTGGACATCTTTCCATGCAAAGTAAAAAAATATGATATAGTTATGAGTTGTCTTCAACTTCTCATTTAAGAAAAATTCTAACTTCAACATCTTATATTCTACAACTCATTTTCATGCATACTTTCAATTTTTTGCCTTGAGTATATGACTGTTTAATTTTGGCTTGAAAATATATATTCCTCTTCAAATATTTCTCTTGTAATAAAATGTAACTATTATTGGTTTCATTAGATGCCAGTGTTCTTAAGTATATTCATTTACAGAGGGTTGTTTCTGATAATTTTATGTCTTTCAAAATTGTTCAGCATTCTGTTTATTCCAATATCAATATCCAATGATGAGGAAATTATTTTTCATAAGCTTCCTTGGTTTCATCTCACATACTACTCTTGAATATGTATTACATTACAATGTAACTATATTAATTATTATAATTATGCCTTCCTCTATCAAACATTTCTCTACCATTCCCTTCATAGATGGCCCACAATATCTGTTTTTTCTCGTTGTTTTGTAATGAATGATCTTGCATCTGGTAAACATATGTCAAGATTATTTTCAATGAAGTAAAACATTTTACTCTACAATGTTATTATAACTGATGATTTTGTAGATAGGGGTTTCAAATACATAAATATGTGTATAAATTACTTAAATATATTTATAAAATATGTCTAGTTATTCTTCTCTCTTAAATATATTTTAGATGTTGATATCACTTGTGTTTGCATAATACGGTCCTAGTCAATGCCAAATTGTGACATATGAACTACTCTTTATTTTATTCTTATGCATGTACTTTATTTACCATGCTAAGCAGCTTTAAATGACAGTAAATATTCTCTCTGGCAAAAATGTTGAAACGTTTTAAAAATATTCTTTAAATTAATACTTAGTCTAGCATTTATAGTGGAATTTTCTATGAAATAATGCAATTTATATTATATTAACATTTCTTGATGTTCTTTAAGCATTTTTGCTATATAAAAGAATAAATTGTGGAAAGTCTCCAAGGACAGTTAAAGTAGATGTTGATTTACTCTATGTTTATTTTATGTTTCTAGATGTACCACAGTCATGCTAAGGATTTTAGAAAAAAATGCTATTTTGTCAATTATGTAAAAAAATTGACACTAAGATAATAATGTGTTTTTACATCATTTTAAACCAACAGTCTACCACAATTTGTGCAAAGGGCAAATAAATTTTATGTTTCAGAGCAAATATATATGAATATAAGGAATTTTTCATTAAGAAGGTGAAACCATCTTTTCTTTCCAAATATTCTCTCATAAGTCAGCAAAATATGACTAGAATAAAATATAGAAAAAAATCTTAACATAATTAAGAAAATTATGACCCACTAGATACTTGAATAATTAAAAGAATACTCCAAGTAAATTGAAATGTGGATCAAATTAAGAAAAAAAAACGATTAAAACCAATCTCTAAAAATTTTGGGCATCAAATAATAATTGCAGATGATAAGCAAAATAACCTTAAAGATATCAAGCAATGGTTTAATTCATTCTTCATTCATTCATTCATTCAATTTTTCATGGTTCCCAGGATTGGGGACATGGATGACGAGGGAAAACCATGAAACCCTGTTGAATATCATATTGTTGTAAAGAAGAAACTATTGAAATAGAAATAACAAAGAACATGCAAGTGTTCATTACAATAAAATTAAATAGCTGCAGTAAGTTTTCCTGAGCTTTGTGGGTTCCAATAAATGACAAATGAAGTTGAATACAGGGATTTTCTCTAAAATACAGTCTTTTTTGTTCTAAAGGACGAATTATGCAATGTAGGTGAACCATTTGTAAATATATTTGCTTTAATCTGAATCATTTTCTTTTGATAATTTGCTTTCATGTTACTCCTTTGATCATTTTTTAAAAATTTATTTGAAGGGATTTTAGTTTAATCTTAATTTCTAGTATCTGTTTAAAGTTTAAGAGAATGAAAAGAAAGAGACTCCCAAAACTTCCCATCCAATTTAGGCTGAAGACTCATAGTTGGGCTTCTTATTAGACTGTTGAACACTAGCGAAAATAGGTTGATTGAACTTTGAATTTTCATGAGAAGACTCTTTGCCTAGTTAATTCATTAAATAAGTTCACTTTGTTTCCAAAATTATATTCCAAGATCAAAGATAGTACAGTCATTAACTCTAAAGCCTCTTACCCTCTCGAGTGGAGAGAAATCCCCAAAGCACTATTTATAAAGACACACTTCTGACTGGCTTGAAAGCTTGTGTGCTCTTTCCCTGTTTGCCACAACTAATGCTGCTATTTCAGAGCTGCTGCAGCTTCCTAAAAGACATTGCACTCCTGGTTGATGTCTCACTATAATCCTGAACTTGTTTGAGGAAAATGGTCTTGATATAAACTTACTTTAATAACTGATCCTAATGGAGAACTCTGGACATATTAAAGTCAATACATGAATATACTCAGAAGAAACCTAGAAATTTGATGATATATTGAAATTTACAATTAACTTTTAAAATTGGAAAGGTGAGCCTTCAAAGCAAAATGCTTATATAAAACAGTGTTTCTCAAAGATACTGAAATTGTCTGAAGCAAGCCTCTTTCCTTTTTTCTTTCTTTCTTTCTTTTTTTTTTTTTTTGTATATTCCTTTCTGTATTTAGCTTCACTTTCTTTTCCCTCTGTCCTTTCTCTGGCATGGTGAATTAGCAGTTTCTCTTTTCAGGATTATTTTCAAGAAAGTAAAAATACATTCAATAAATAAGTTAAATTATCTGACTTCATAACTCAGAAGTTTACACTTTCAGTCCCATTCCTACTGCTAAACAAAATACATACTATTTGTAAAATAGACAATTAAATAACTAACAATTTCTTACTGAATCCTTTTCATATCCGTCTTGTAATGTAACACTCTTAAGTCAGCAACTTTGCTACTGTTATTCTTCAAAGAAAAGCTCATAACTATGGCTTTGTAGCTGAAGAATTGTCTGTGTCTTACACAAATCTTACAGACATAAGACCAACTGCTTTACAAGTGTTTATTGATTAATATATTCAAAATGAAAATGACAAATGCCATAAATAACTTTCATATTTCATAACGTTAAACCAACTCAAGTGACTACTCAAAGATATTTCTCCTTTAAAACTGCAAAACTATGCTAGAAGAGATAGCGTAGAAGTTGGGGAAAGTGATCTAGCAGATTAATTTTGCTAAATAGGCTGGTTTGATTTAATCTTATGCCAGAATGACTTGCAGAGCAGAAAGAGAAATCCAAAGATGTTCAATAAAAATCTGTCAAAGATACATAGTCTCATTTACTTAAAAGAAGAAAAAAAACAGGATAGTCATCTGATAAATGTTTTCGAAAGTGCTTCATGAAACATCCATCATTTAAGAAGAAATTTTTACCACAATCTGAAAAAAAAAATGCTGCATATAATAGTAAAGGACAGGATTGATCATGACCTACTTAAAATATTTTTTTCTCTGATCTTAGAATATCAAATTTTATGTAATGCAACATTATGCTTAAAAGTAATATTCTTGCTAAATTACAAAACATAGGGAGTCAAATTCAAGGACATTATCTATATAAAATCTACAATATTATTTAAAAATTGTGTTCACCCATGAAGCAGGAGGTGTATAATTTAAAGGACAGAATTTAACTGTAGGTTGAAACTTAAAGTATTATATTACAGATGTTGATTTGCAATAATGCATACTTTGCATCTATATAATGTCATAATGCAATGTTACTTCAATAAAATAAAATACATTTAAAAAATATTATAACCTTGAAAAAGTTAAATTAAGGCAGTAAAAATAAATAGAAGTTATTGCTGTAAAAATTTAAAACAACATACATGCAATTCATAAACCTGTTAAAGTAATTGAGCTACAATCATTTTGGATGACATAGCATTGACTATCAAATAGAAAAAGATGACTGTGTCATTATGCAGGCTATTATAACTGCTCATCATATGTCAAGCTTTAGTGGTTTTTATCAGGTTTTAAGAAACTATTTTATATACCAACTGAAGTGTTTTGTAATGATATTTAATTTTTATACTCATAGGCAAAGGAAAGATGATAGTTTCTCACATTTCAAGGCTGTGCTCAAGTTCAATAAAAATGCTCTCACATTAAAGTGGAGGTTCAATGATTCCACACAAGTCATTTCCTTGTCACTGCAAATACTTAAGTATTTTTATGAATGGCAATTTTTTTCTTTTAAAAATAACATGGTTTATATTTCAAAACTTATTCAGCTGTTTTGCTATTTTTTAAGCAGTCCAGATTTATGTTACTAGGAATTATGTCAGAGGAAGCGTTTTTTAAGATAAAGAAATAGAGTTAAGATGCTGTATAACAACTGTATAACAAACAGTAAACCCTATAAAACTTACTTAATGGCAAAGTATTTTTATGCTCCACACAACATAAATGCATAATGGACTCAAAGGTATAGATAAATCACTGAGAAAACATCAATTAAAGTTGAAAGTTTTAAAAGTTTCTTTTTTAATTCTAGAGCACTTCTCATATTTAATGTGGTTTATTTTTCTGAATGAGAAACAAAATGACCTAGGCTGTTTATATTTACCTGTTACTAAGATATGGATTCTTTAGATATGTCAGTATGCCTTATTTTAATAATTTTTTTCTAAAAATCATTATAAATGGCATTACATATTTTTAAATGAGGCAGATATTTGACAGTTTATTTTGCATGAATATAAAACTTAAACCATATGAAATATAGATTTTTTTGTTGTCATATGATAAAACAGGTAACTAAAGTGTAGATAATTCCATTATCTTTTAAATATATATTGTTGTCATTTAGTTCTCACAACATTACAGAATAAGTCCATGGCTAGTAAAGTCATTTAATACAAGTCCAGATCTAAATTTGGCTTCATACCATAACCTTTCAACATATTTTCAAAGTTCTCCCAAGTGTTTACTCATAGAATGATTAATTCTAATATTTCCCTCTTATATTAGGTAAAGAATTCTTAAAAGAACTCAACAGAATTGTATGTGTGTGTGTAGTGGCACACATTAATTCTTGAAATATCTTGTATACTTTAACATTTTCTGGGGTAATGAATAATTGTGATACTATAATGAACAATGTATTTGGGGGAAGGTAAAATAAACCATTAGTGTAGAAATGTACATTTGCGTCTTAGTTTTTATTACTAATTTATTTTAAATTATCTTTAAATGTAGCAAATGAATTCAGAACAATTTAACTTAGATGAACATTTAAGGGTCACTAAAGATGACTTTGGTCATTAATTAATAAATTTATAATAAATTAATAAACATTAATAAAACCAGGCTGTAAGAAAAAAATCTTATCTTATGAAAATAGTAGTCATGAGTTATTATCTAGACTATTATTTTTATAGAAATTTGGTTTCCAACATTTAAATGAATATTCGGCAATAGGTTATCAAACTTTTATTGTATTAATGACCAGTGTATACAACTTTCAGCAAACAAAATATATGTTTTGATGGGAATATTTATGCTGCTAACATTTTAAATTTGAATTATAAACTTGACATTCAAGTAAATATATAAGTTAAAATATCCTGGGAATGATTGCGATGCGTAATAGAAGCTATTATCCTCTTCTGATCAATAAGATGAATTTTAAGTGGTCATCACACCACATCTTAAAATTCTGGCAGATATTTTGATGCTGTGGTTTTTAGTATAAACACAAGAATTAAACTGACAGAATTTCATTAACAAAATTTTCTCTCAAATATAGCTAGTGAACTGTTTTAGTATAATTCAATTGTGTTTCCATGAAATTGGAATTTATGTTGAATTAATTTCTGTGTTAAATGTTCAATAAAAATTTAGTTATTGCATATAATTTTAATTTAATCTGCTATTTATAAGTATTGTGTCCATTATTTAGACAATATTAATTATAGCATATTTACTATAAAATGATGCCATAAACTACCTTTTCTTAAAAATTATGGCATTTGTTTTTTGATGCATTTCTATAAATTATATTCCTTGTTAAAAGACAGCAATATATCTTAGTCCAATGCAACCAAATTTTAAACTATTTTTTCAGAAAAGTGAAACAAATATGATCCCATCAAAAACAGGGAATATTTCTTCAAATAGAAATCACATGCATTGTATAGAAATATATACACATTTATGTACATCATTATTTTTTTTTTTATTTCCTAGGTTTCTCAGACTTTTATTAGATACCAAGGTTAGGACTTTCTAAAGTTTATTGATTTTTTTGTTGGTTTGTGTTTCAGATAGCTGTATAGCAATTCTATTTTTCTGTTTCTAATTACCTAACAGTTAATTTACTTTTAGAATTCACTCTGCCTGAAGCTTTTCTATTATTTTTCTAAATGATTGAGCTCAATTACTCTTAATATTTTAGGCTATTTGGTTCTCTTTTATTTCTTCTCTCTCCTTTTATACAGGGAGAGCATTTATATCTATGAATCATCCATTAGTAAAGAATATGACTGCCTACAACTTTGTTTTATATAGTATTCTTCACACCATTGTTTAATATTGCTGTGACAGTTTTTATTTCTTCCTTATCTCAGTAAGCATTGATGATTTTTTTAAATTATTTTTTCCTAGTGAATTTAATGTTGATAGCAAAGTGGTAGTAGGATTTGTTCAAATATTTCATTAATATATAGAAGTATTGTATTGTGGTATGAGAGTAAATCTCATGTAATGTATGATTTCTAAAATATACTGAGCTTTTTGACAAGTTATGTCGCAATTAAAAATATGTTCAATGAGCACTTATGAATTTTTATTCTCTGTATTTAAAGTAAATTTATTTCATCTATTCATTTTTACAATTAATTTGGTCTTCATTGAGGTAGTTTTGATTTACGAAATAATATCTACAGGTAAGTGTAGGCTCCCATTCCTCAGATACTTGATAACACACAGTGTCCACCACCAAAATGACAGAAATTCATCACCATTGTCCATGGGACCTCACCTTGCTCCATTCCCTACTGTTAACCCTATTTCTATTGCTAATGTTAAAGGGTCGGTTTTTGTTTAGCCTGTTTTGCTTTGTTTCTTTATATTCCACATATGAGTGAGATAATCTAGTATTGTTTCTTCTTTTGGACTCTCCTCTAGGCAAAATTCACTCTTGTTCTGTCTGTGCTGTCACAAATGACACTATTTCATCTTTTCTAAGGATTGTGTAGTGTTCCATTGTGTACATACACTATATCTTCTTTACACATTCATCTGATAATGAGCACTTAGGTAATTTCAAACACTTGACTACTGCGAATAATTTTTCAATGAACATGGGGGTGTATATATATTTGTGAATTAATGTTTGTGTACCATCTCTGTAAGTACCCAGAAGTGGGACTATGGATTATATGGAATTTTTATTTTCAAATATTTGAGGCAACTCCATACTTCTTTCCATAAGGGTTTTACCAATTTTCATTTTATGCAGGTTTTTTTTTTGTCATAAATGAGTGTTGTCTTATTCATGTTTAATTCTCATTTCCTTAAGGACTGATTGGGAAATAGACAATTGATAAATAATTGTTTCTGAATGAAATATGTGCTGAACATACAGAAATGCATTTAAAAATTGTAACTGGAATAGTTGATTAAGAAAAATAGGGAAAATAAAAACTTGACAGATAGAATATGGAAACTCTAGATTTCCTCAACTTTATTGGGATCAAGAATAAAAAAAGAAACACTTTTAGTTTCTCTTTTCTCTCTGATGATACTTCACTTACAAGAAAAATTAAAATTATGTTGGAGTCAAGTTTAAATTGACATCTTTATTGGCTATTTGCATGATGTGTTTTACTTAAAGGTTTATTTAGTCAATGTAGTTAATTAAATTCCATGCCATATCACCTATTTCCAGACACTTGAAGGTTACTTACTAGCAAATTCAGAATATTAACCTAAATCTCTTCACCAATTTTGCATGGCAGCATTGTTAATATGATTACTAAATTTCAAAACTACTTGTATTTTCACACTTCCTTTCTATGATAAGTACTTCTCATCTATTTGTTTATAAGGTCATTTCAACTTTAATAACTTTTTTGAGATGACAATTTATATCAGCATTGACAGAATTAATAACAAGGGCTTTGTGCATAGTACAAGAGGTTTTCTATTGCTAATAGAAGTCTCTAATTTTCTGCTGAAATTTGTGATGTTAAATTATTTGCTATAGCAAACATCCGTGTTACCATAAACATGTGAAACTGACTTTAATATAAGTTCAATAAAACAAAACTGAAAGATAAACAAAATGAGAAAAATATTAAGTAAAAGACTAGTTTCATTTTTATATCATTATAATAGTATCAAATATTTCTTTGAATAGAAAATATGAATACATATATGCATAACACAAATACATCCCAAAATGTTTAATTTCATATTTCATGGAAAATATGCTTTTCAAAGACAAGATTGTATAGCCAACTAATCAATAAATATTTTATTTGTGCATCACAGTCAAAGTTTATTTTATTTGTTAAAGAATATACATATGTCAACAAAACATTTAAAATAAAAATTATAGGTAATCTTATGGTCATATAACGGTCTGTGACCCCAGCTTGCCCAATAGATATAATTTCTGCCAATAATATTTGGAGAAAATAAGAGGGAGAAAACTTTATCAGACAGTTCCTTTCAGGACAAGATCTATCATTTTATAAAGAAGCGACAGCACTCACAGCACAACTTTCCGGAGATTCCAGTTGTAGAGATGCATTGTATATGCAAAGAGAAGGAAGATAATGAAGTCATATGAAATTATATATTAAAACCTGAGAAAACAAAAAGGGAGTGGGGGAAACAGAAGAAACAAGGTACAAGGCAAACAATAAACAATAGTCGCAAATACGGAAGATATATTCCAAATAAATTAATCTTCATTTCAAATGCTGATAGTTTAAACAACTGAAAGACAGATCCTTTCAATCGTTGAGAGGATTAAACACACAAAAGCATAAGATGCAGCATGTTTTATACAAGAAAACTACCTTAGACATACCCAAGGGGTGAGTTATCAAAATCTTGAGCTCACCTTGTCTCCACAGACACAACAAAATTGTATCTAGATATAAACTAAGACCTTCAAAGAACTGGGCTTTGGGGGACCAGCATCTCCACATGAAAAAGTGATAGAAAACGTTAGAAAGTGTAGAAAAAGATGAGGTATAGTTTACCAGGAACATTGCCAAGGCACTGTGACACAAGGTCAGGAGGGAAAACGGTGAAAACAATTCTATTCCTGTGGACTGAATGGTTCATTCCACATCTGATGTATTAGCATCTAAGAACTTTAGAAGAGAGAATATGCATCCTGGTTTAGAAAATGGAGGGATTCTTCTAAAAACAATAGGACATAGGGAAACAGA
>RJWH01000051.1:1425164-1598115 GCA_004363575.1 Solenodon paradoxus
CAGGATGAATGACAAAGAGGAATACCGTTTCAGAACAGAACATAGAGGATGCTGAGCATCTCTCTCTCTCTTTCTGTCTTCCCTCTCCCTCTCTCCCCCCCCCCCTGCCCCCCCCCCCCCCCCCCCCGCTTTGTGATACTGACAATGGGAGACTCCGTGTTGGAATTAGGATCAGCCAAGGGGACACCATATTGGAATAAAGTCAGAGGTCAAAATATACACCCCCTCAGTCATTAGTAAACCAATTTGTTTGCTTAACAATTTGTTCTCCTGGTTATGGTTCTCATGGCTCCATGGCAGCAGTCTCATGATATCAGTAGTCAGCCAGATTCATTAATTCTGCAACAAGCAGCTAAGTGTTTTTCTGCAAAACTTGGTTTGTGGTGCATCCAGCTTTACTGTGGCAGCTTTCTAAGAGAGAATCACAAGAGACTCTAGTAGTTTAAAAACAGCTGATCATACATTCTCTGGAGTTGCTATTAATCCACCTGCTTGCCTGCAGCCTAAAGCCCCCAGACCTATACACTACAACTGAAATCCGAACACAAGGCTATTACATAAAGATAGACAAAGACATCCTTTTAGCAAAATTCATGGAAAAAACACAAGGTGTCAAATAAAAAAGAAAAAAGTGAAAAGGAAATTTGCTTGAAATTATGAATAAAAACAAAATCCTGGAGAAAAACTCTAAAGCAACAATATTGAGTAAGAAGCCAGCAAAAAAGTAGTCATGTACAAGGGAAACCCCATAAGTTTGTATATTTCTTAGCAGAAATTTTACTGACCCAAAAGGATCTAGCAGGCTCTATCAAAAATGCTGAGACAAGGACTTCCAGTCAAGATTATTCTAGCCTACTTGGTTATCACTTAGAATTGAAGGAGCACTAAAGAGTATTCCAGAAAAACAAAAGTTAAAGGAATTCATCACAACTAAATCAGCTTTGCCAGAAATTCTCTTAGATGCCTGAAGCCCCATTTAGAATCAGCAAAACACTAAAAGTAAAAATGTGAACTGAGCTTGAGATTAATGTCAGAGTGACTTGAGATTAATTTAATTTCAGTTTAAAATATGTTATAAGCAAGATAACAATGAGATATCTTCTTACACCTATGAGGAGTGTCAAATAGAAGCAGCAAGTAATGCTGAGGATGTGGAGACAAAAAAAATATTTAAATTTTTGTTGGGATTGTAAATTGTCACAACCATTTTGGAAAGTGCTATGGCTATTTCTAAAAAAAATGAAAATACAAATTTCATATGATTCTGCGTCTTGCTTCTGGATACTT
This sequence comes from Solenodon paradoxus, assembly GCA_004363575.1. Taxonomy (NCBI): domain Eukaryota; kingdom Metazoa; phylum Chordata; class Mammalia; order Eulipotyphla; family Solenodontidae; genus Solenodon; species Solenodon paradoxus. Next base: position 1,426,452 of record RJWH01000051.1, read on the forward strand.
ATCCCCAAATGACAGAAACACTAATTTGATGAGACATACACCCTTCGATGTTTATCACAGCATTATTTACAATAGCCAAGAGCGGCACGCAACCTGTGTTCATTGACGGACAATTGGATAAAGATGTGATAAATATGATCTATAATACACTACACAAGTATACTTAAAAAAGATTAAATCCTGCCATTTGGAACAAGATGAGTGGATCCAAAGGGAATTACAGTTAGGGAAAAAGTCAGAAGGAGAAAGACAGGTATTACATGAATTCACATGTTGTGGTACAGAGAGAAACCAAACAAATGAACCATATCAAACAAAAATAGACTTTAATTGTGACTAAATTTGTTGTTATCAGAAGGGCAGGGAAAGGGGGAGTCAAGTTGAATAATGTAGGTCAGCCATATAAAATTGGAACGTTTGTGCTTTGCTTAATGTATTATTTACAGATATGAATTTATTGACTTGTGATGATGTATACTTTAAACCTTTACAATGTTATAATGCAATGTTCCTTTTACAAAATTTTTATTAAAAAAGAAACTTACCTTAATATAAAGTCAGAGAAATGTTATAAGTAAAGGGATAAAGATACTCCATTATCTTACTAATAAAGAAGTTAGAGTTACAATAATAGAAAAACTATATTTTTCAGAATAAGGGAAAATATGAGACAGAAAGAATGGTAATTCATAGCAATAGAGATACTTCTCAGTGAAGTCATAAAAATTCTTAAACTGCATGTACCTAATGAAAAGTTATCAATATATGTGTCAGTCAAACATTGATAGAACTCCATTAAAGAAAGAATTGATAAGCAAGACTTCATTAAAATTGGAAACCTCCATTAATGGCACTATCAAGTGAATTAGAAGTCATGACACAGAATAGGAAAAAAACTTGCAAATGACACATCTGATAAAGAAATATTATCCAAAATACCCAAGGAAAACTCAACAATAGGAAAACAATCATTCTGATTAAAAATAGGTTAAAATATTGATAGATACCTCACAAAGAAGATATAAAGTTGTCAGGTAAGTATATCAAAAGATAATCAACATCATCTGTCATTAGGGAATTTAAAATTAAAATAAAATTGAGATACCACTGCATAGCTGTTAGAATAGCCAATATCTGGAACACTAACAAATGCAAATATTGGTAAGAATGGAGAACAGGAATTCAACATTGAAATTTCATTCATCACTGACAAGAACAAAAAAATGGTATAGTCACTCTGGAAGACAGTTTGGCAGTATTTCACAGAACTAAGCATACTGTTAGTAATTCATCAATTACACTCCTTGATATTTTCCTAAATGAGCGAAAACAACTTGTGTCTCTAAATGAGTTGAAATATTTCTACCTGAATATTTATAGCAACTTATTCACAATTTCCCAAATATGGAAGCAACCAAAAAGTTTCTCAAGTAGATGAATGAAAAATAAACTGTGAAACATCTAGACAATGGAATATCACTTAGCACTGAAAATAAGCTATCAAGCCATGAAAAGACACAGAGGGATCTTAAAGGAATATTACTAAGTTAAAGAAGACAATCTTAGAAGATTATGTGCTATATGAAGTCTACTACATGACCTTATAGAAAATATTATCAAAAAACTAAGTAGTCAGTGGTTTCCAGGAAAATTTTCCCCTTTAGAGGGGAAGGTGGAATGGAAAGACAAGAGTCCTAGGAACACTTAAGGTAGTTAAAAAACCCTTCATGATTCTATCTGCAAATATCATGCATATTTATCAGAATTCATCGAATGCACAACTCCAAGAGTGAATCATAATATAAACTATTAATTTTAGGTGATAAGAACGTGTCCATGTAGTTTTACGAATTGTGACCAATGAATAATATTGGTGAAAAATGTTTCCAGGGAGGCACTTTCCGTATGTAAGGAGATGGTATACGGCAGCTTCCTGTACTCTTTTATTAATTTTGCTGTGAAGCTTACACTTCTATAAAAATGAAGTCTATATTATAACATTAAAACAACAGAAAAAATTTGCCCAGAGAATGCTAATTATGTCTGATATAAAAGTTATATAATGATATTTAGCAAAGAACACATTGAAAAAAGACGTTAAAAAGTAATCTTGCATTCTACATTGCTGCAAAAAAATTGCATTATGCATGTTGAAACTATAATGAATATAAGTAATAAAGATAATGCTTATTCCCTTAGTCATATTTTCTGTTTTAAGAAGATTAGCAAGGAAAACCATATGTGATATGGAGAGATATATCCTCATATGATGATAGGACAAAGTCAGTTGATAACGTTTAACACTAAACTGCCAAGACACAATAGCATAAATATATAGAGATGTATAACAGTGAAACTGTAGTTAATTCTGGGTTGCAAACTCATGAATGTAAAAGGATATAGTAATTAATTTTTATCAACAGCATTTCTACTTATGATTTGGGGCTATATAATATGTTCCTGTAAATAATTTTATACTTAACATGCATATATATATACACATTGTGATAAAATTTTAAAACATGTCAGATAATATCATGAATTTAGATGATATCATTATAAGGCCTGATGCATGGATTAACAATTCTAGGAAGTTTGCAAGGGATAACTATTTTTCCCAATTTCTTTCCATTTCATGTACTTTAAATCACCATATAAAATAGCATTGCACAATAAATACTTTTTGGTAATTTTCTAGAGAGACAGAAGGGGAATGCTTTTGAGGTTTCTTGTTGGGCAGGTCCCATCTGGTGCTCTTAGCATTTGTGTGGATTCTGAACACTTTACGAGGTACAGCACCTGTCAAATAGCACTGTAAAATCCACAGATGCATTCTGGTATTTCATGCATGTTATTGCCAAGAATATGCTTTAAATTTATATATACTCCCTTTACCAGCCAACATATGCTCATAAAAGAAAGCAGAGAACTATTATTTGAATCTCTTATATAACTCAAAGTGAAGTGTCTCTATGTTAACTCTCTAATACAAGAGGATATACAGTGCCTTAAAGAAAAGTTAAAGGTCAGTGGAATAGGAAAAAATCATAAATATTAGATTATATAATTTAGTACCTGAACAGATATTTTTGAGAGTGAAACAGACTGCTATCAATTATTATGTCAAGAGCAAAGGCATAAACTGGGTTATGTGACCATCAACATTTTAATACCTATTAGAGGAGTTGCTGTCCAGCAACTGGACTTAAGGTACTCTGACCCATGATAACAGGAACTAGAGTGCATATCAAAACTATTTAATTATCCACACCTAAAATGCATTCAACATCAGTGAGGTCCTTATATATGTGTGTAGTGAGCATTTATTGAATGCTTATCTAGCATTTGTTTGCCTTATTTCCATGCTAGCCCTATTCTTTATTTGTTTAGTGACAATATTCACATGATTTGGGAGAACTTCATTTCAAATGTTTATATGACAAAGTTATTTGAGATAACAGAAAAATTGTGTATCAAAAATTTCTATTTCAGAGTTTTTCTTGTCTTAGTTAATAGCTTTTTGGAAAAATGGCAGGTAAAATATTTGGCTCAATTGATATTCAAATAAATAAGAAAAGCAGAATCAGTAGAGAAATGTGAAGATATTTATTTTAATTATGTATATTTTTAATATGAAGATCAATTACTTCAAACAGCTGACCATCTATTCATTTTAAAGCTTTTTATTTGTTTTTAATAATAATGAGGTCATATCATAAGGTCAAAAAGATACAAATACTTTTGTTTTCTTCAAGTGAAGTATTGAAAACTTGTCTTTGGCTAATTATCCCATAATTCCCATTTAGATTAAGCACAAAAATTAGTATCAAACTCATATCTATATCTGGTTTTACTTAATTCCCATTTGCAATTTTTTGTGATGTTCAATATAATATCCTACTCAAATTGACTTATTATAGATAATACAAGAAATCATGATTCCCTTTAAAATGCATAGGAGTTTATGGATAAAAGTAAATCAATTACCTATTTACTATAAGGCAGAAATTTCTAGATCCCATAATTTGAATGATGACAAAATGCAGCCTAAAATTCTTATCTCATCAGCCTTAACTTTCACTACGTAACACAGTCTATAACTATGTGATTATATTTTATTAAAGTTTAAACTATCATTATTTTTTGCTGAACTGTTGCTATTATTATTAATGTATGTATTCATACCTTTCTCAATCAAAAAGTTATGTATAATATTTATGTATTTTACATTTTATATATATATATATATATATATATATGTATGTAACTGTGATAGAATTAGCTCTTAAAGCTAGCTGCCATAAAGAATTATGGGCTAAATCAGAAATGCTAAAAATAATATTTTCATTTCTAGGTTGGGTATACACATGTCAAAACAACCGGCTGAAAATGTGACGTACTCAGTCAATCAACCAGTTATGTCGTCTACATGATGCCAAATAGCCGGCTTGATTGATATTTGTTCCTAACAAAATGAATTGACTCCAAAGAGCCATTGATTTATCTCTACAATGAACAAAGTTGATCACGTCACCTCTGCTTGAAAATCTGTTCATAACTTAGAGAATAAAATTAAAAAATACTTTTTGACCAAAAAGTTGTTTTAAAGATGTGCACACAATTTGTTTTTCTAACTCTTATCTACTACCAGTCTTTCTACCTTGCCCTAACCATTGTGCTGTCAATGATTATATTTTCCCAGAACATTCCCTCTTTAATTGGTGTTTTGAATGTGTTTCTTTTGATGTCAGCAAACTCCCACCATTTCTTGCTATGCCCACCAGCTTGGCTTTACACCTGGAAATTCTTTTATCACACTTTAAATCACCCTACTTAAGATCATGTGTTCAGACCTTACTCTGCACCCCTGCCTCTGTTTTGTCCCATTTGTTCCCGTAAAATATTTATTTGGGGCATGATAAATGATTCATGCTACTTGGATGGATATGTGAATTAATAAATTGATAACTTGGTTATTTATTTACTTTTTATAGTCTGAGTCAACATTCTGAAGGTTAATTATTTGTCCTTTGGGCCTCTCCCATTTCTATTAACTTACAAATGTGAGCTGCACATTCATTTTTGTGAAAAAAAAATTGTGATTGAAGTGAGAGACTCATTATGTGAAGTCAAGGATACTGTAAAAAGAAATCTAGGAAAATGAGGTTTATCGCTGTATTTATTACTTTGCTAATGGGCTTTTTTGTTTCAATCTTCATACACTTTAACATATCTTTAATCCATTTCTTCTTGATTGTTTTATCATCAATTTTTTTTCCATAGTCATTTTGGTACAGAAATGCCAAAGAATTTCCCCGAGATAGTTCAGTGTATTTTGTTGAGGCTTTAGTGGGCAGGAAAAAAGTTTTCTCTCCTCCTCTTAGCTGTAGAATCATTTTTTTTTCCTTCTTAGATCTGAAGCACTGAATTCTCATTTTCTCCTGTCTAAATCGCCACAATCTCACTCTTATCCCTCACAACTTTTAACACAATGTGTCTTAACGCTTGGACCTCTGTATTCCAAAACCCCTCCCTTGGATCACATAGTCCCATGGCTTGAAAAATGCAATGCTGTATACTGATATCTCCAAAATTTGTGTTTCCAAACCAATGTCTCTCCTCAAACCTGAGTATCCTCTGCCTGCACTGCGTCATTTCTTGTATGAAAATAGATATTTTAAATTCAACCTATTCAAAACTGAACCTCTAAATATCCCCTTCCCCCACACCCATACTCTTTCCCTCTTTAATTCATAAAAGTTTGAAATATAATTCATAAGATGCTAGATAGATAGACAGGTAGATAGAAAGACAGCCAAACAATATAGACAGGATTGGAAATATTGTCAGAATGTCTCTCTTATATTCCATATACATTCCACTAAAATATGTATAATTTAGTAACACTTTCCATGATCATTGTACATACTTCATCCCAGAGATGAAGGCACCAACATCTTTTAGTTACATTCTTTCAAAAACCTTTTGTCTGGTTTCTATACAACTTTAACAAATCTGCAGTCTATTCTCAATTTAGTTGTAGGAAAAATCCTTTTTCTTTCCTAGTCTTCTTTCTTCCTTCCTTCCTTCTCTCCTTCCTTCCTTCCCTCCTTCTTCCCTTCTTTCCTTCCTTCCCTCCTTCTATCCTTCCTTCTTTTTTGAGGAAGAAGTTTTTATTTTATTTTTATTTAGTTGTCTTAGGGATTTATGTGGACTATGCCTAGTGGATTTATTCATAAACCATCAGGATGTGCCAAATCACTATTTTAAAACACAAAGATGATGTTACTCTGCTTATTTCTCTAATGGTTCCCCAAACTCATTCAAAGTGAAAGTCACTACTCACATAATCATCTACCCGGAGCTACAGAAACTTACACCACACCAGTTACCACTCAACCTCTTATTCTTCTCATCCCTTTGTTACACAGTACCACTGCTGCACTGACCATAGTGTCCTGTGTCCCAGGTCCCGGTCAGAAACCTTCCTTAGAGCTGCTTTGCTTGTTTTCCTTCTTCCTAGAATGCTGTTCCTCTAGATATATAAATAGTCTTCCCCTGTAATATTCTCTAGTTTTGGCAAAAATACTATATTAAGATCTTTCTGGTCATGAAATCTAGAAAAAAACAATGCCTGAGATATATATATATATATGTATATATATATATTAATGTATATATTTATATGTATTTGTCATCCATATCTTATTCCCCTTGATGGCTTGCATCATCTTCTAATATCTTATGCAATTCATGTATTTGATTACTTATCTATCTTTAGCAGACAGTAGACTTCACAAACTCAGTCATATTTATTGAATGAATATCTGTTTTTCTTGTAAAAGCTGAAGTAAAATATGTGGCTATATTGGAGTTCCCTGCTAACCAAGAGGTTGAGATGCTGTTGTGTGGACCATACATAGCCCAAGAACGCAGTTTGAGTCCTAAGGTTGGTGTGAAAAATCAAATTGAACAACTAAATAAATAGAGGTTTATTTCTTCTCTTTCATTGTTTTTTTTATTTTTTTTTTAACATTCTATTTTCATTTTCATTTTATTTTTGTTAGTTGTTCACACTGGTTGTCTCCTTCCAAGCCCAGGACTCGAACCCAGGAGTATATGGCTTGCTCCATTGGAATAGATTGACATCACCACTACTCCAGCAGGGTGGACCCTCTTCCATCCTTAAATGCTTCTCCTCCTCTCCCTTCCATTCTTCCTTCCTCTTCAAAAATAAATATGACTATAATTTCTGACTAAATAAATTCCAACTTCCACTCAGATACTTGAACTTAACCAAAACAGCAAGTCTCCTCAAAAGGATAAACATCTGAGCTGATATTTTGTGCAATAATTTTCTGCTTGTTGCAAATTATTTTGTACTCCTAGCTCCAGACACCACATTATAGTAGCCATTCTGTTCACTGATATTGTTAATCACTAATGCTTCCCCTTTTTCAAACACTTCTGAGGTAGGCGTTTAAAAGCTGAATTTCTAAATAAATCTTTTTAGAATATATCCTCTCAATACCATGTCTATTTAAATAAATCAAGGATGTCAGTATGCCTTAGTAGCAGGTGCTACCAGAAAAAAAATTATTATTTTGCTGCTTTAGGTTGATCTGATTCAATCATCCTAACATTTTCTTGGTTCAAGTAAATATTCATAACTGTACACATTTGTCTCAGGGCTTCATAAGATTTAACTTGCATCACAGGCTATTTAATTAGAATTGCAGTAATTAGAATTTAAAGTACCTTATAATTATGTTTTTGGAAAGCAGTATAGTAGGAAAAAGGAGTCTTGGAACTCTCTAATGCTTGATTGTCAAAATTGGTCCCCAATATAATAAGTTAAGTTATTTCAATGACGGTCTATACCTAGAGCATATGCTTATTCATTAACAAATAAAATGGACTGTTCCCAAGATTTTATAGTAGGGATAGAAATTAGGGAGTCAAATAAAGAAAGATAATTAAAAATAGCAGCAGTTAATCATTTAGAGCAAATTGCTCATGGAATATTCTGAGGCAGTATTAGAAATTTAGTATTCATATTCAATTTAACCAAAGAGAGACAGAGTAAAGCAATTAATGGCAGTGTTGTTTTTCAGATTTAAGTGTTTCTTAATAAGAGCACAACCTTATTGGATTTAATTTTAAAAATTCTGGAAGAAAAAAATTCAAAGCAAAAGGTTACTAGCTCAGTAATATATATATATATATAATATGTTAGTAATAATAGGTAATATGTTATATCAAATTAACGAAAAATGTAAACATATCCATTTGTATTCATTTAAGCTTTTTAAAGCAGAGACAAAAAGTTAGCAGAACCCTCATTTGAAAATAAGCCTCATTTGAAAATATGCAGAAATCAAGTTTCAGCTGAATAGAGCTCAAATGTTTAAGTACCATGAAGCCATCACAGGATTGCTTATCTTGGAAATTAAGAATTTGTAAGAGAGCAAAATATTTATCATAGAGTAAAGCAGCAGCAAGACTTAAGAAATAATTGTATAAAGTGGGTTCCTGAATTATTGGTTGCCTATTATTTTAACATAGGAAAACTCTTATTAGAGTAGTTAGAATGGTACCTTCTATTTTTGTTGTCTACAACATGGTAATTATTTATCTTTTCATTTCTTGAACCTAGGGGAATTTAGGAATAAAACAATCTCATGTTCTGTCATTCCTAAGTAAATTATTACATGTAGGGTGACTAGAGATGACAGAAAGATAATTCTATTTCTCTCTATGACAACTTGAATTTTTAATATTGTTTTAAAAATTGATGAAAACAAAGGAATAACCAAATTCATAGAATGTAAATAAAAATAATTTGTTTTCAGAAATAAGAACAGTGGATCTCATAAGAACTAATAAGATAATAGAATATAAGCAATCCATAATTTATCTATTGAATTTTCCTGTTGAAGTTATATATTTTCCTAAAGATTAATAATAATTTAAAACATTGGCTAACAAACTATAGCCTCCAGGATAATTATGGCCAAATGCATATCTTATCAATAACATTTTAGTGAACTCATTTGTTATGTCTGGCCTATGACTTCTTTCATGCTACAGTGGAAAATTTAATAATCATTAGAGAAATAATATAGCTTACATAGTCTAAAGTATTTACTATCCAAAAATGACATAAAAAGCATACTGACCCCCTAGATTAGAAATTTATTCTTGTCATTTTTTTCCTCTATTTGCTTTTTAAAAATAAACTTATTGCAAAAGGCCAAGAATAATAGAAAATATAAATGAGAAAGATTCCACATCCTTGAAATTTTGGATTCTTTGACTATTAATGGGAAAGTTGTATACGACAATTGTGTTTCTCCAAGCCAATCTTGGTTTTATATTAGGATACCTGGAGAACTTTTAACAATTTCAATGTTTAAAGTATACTCAAACTAAAGAAGACTAATGGGTAGGAGACACAATATTCACTATTAGCATTGTTTTCTAGTTATCTGTTTTTATTTTTACACATTAAAATAAATCCATATGTATAGGTTCCTCATACCTCATATATATGGCAACAACCATACCCTTCACCAAATCACCAAGTGTTCTTCTCCATTGTCCTGTGGGCCTTGCCACCATTTGTACCCCCTCCAATTCCCGCTTCTCCCATTCCCTGTTGGTAGGCTCAGTTTTGTTGCAAGTGTCCAAGGGTTGGTTTTGTTTCATCTGTTCCTTTGTTTTTGTCTTTTCAATTGCACCTATGAGTGATGTCATATGGTATCTCTTTTTCTTCTTTTGACTTACTTCACTTAGCATATTCCCCTCTAGATCCCTCTGTGTTGATTCAAATGTCAGAATTTCATTTCTTCTAAGGGTTTCGTAATACTCTGTTGTATGTATGTACTACATCTTCTTGATCCTTTCATCTGATATTGGACATTCAGGTGGATTCCAGTTATCAGCTATTGTGAGTAGGGCTTCAGTAAACATGGGAGTGCATAAATCTCTGTGAATGAGTGTTTCATATCTTTTGAGTAAATACCCAGAAGTAGGATGGGATCTTATGGGACTTTCATCTTCAACTTTTTGAGAAATCTCCAAACCAACTTCCATAGGGGTTGCACCAATTTGCCCTCCCATCAACGGTGTAATAATCAGTCTCTCAGGTGTAAGGTGATATCTCACTGTTGTTTTGATTAACATTTCCCTGGTAGCCAAGGAGTAGGAACATCTTTTCATGTACCTTTTGGCCATCTGTATATCCTCCTTGGAAAACAAATGTCTCCCTAATTACTCCTCCCATTTTTTTATTGGATTGCCTATTTTTCTGTTATTGAGGTTTAGGTTCTTTTCATATTTTAGATATTAAACCCTTCTCAGAAATACGAAATGAAAAAATTAAAGCTATTAGAAAAAGAACAATTAAAGATAAAGATCAGCAGAAGAAAGGAAATAATAAAAATTTGAGCAGAAATAAATGAAAAAGAAAACACAAAAACAATCCAGAAGATCAATGAAATAAAAATTTGGTTCTTTGACATAATAAAATTGACAAACAGCTGACTAGACTAACAACAACAACAAAAAAGAGATAGAAAAGTCTCATAACTAGAATCCAAAATGAAAAGGGAGAAATTACCACAGAAATAGAAAACATCTTAAGTGTCTATGAACACCTCTATGACAACAAAGTAGACAACCTTGAGGATATGGATAGATTTCTAGAAAAATATGGTCTGCCAAGACAGAAAAAGGGAGAACTGGAAAACCTGAGCAGAATCATCGCAAGCAAGGGAATTGATTATGATTTCTTTTCTTTACAAGGTTATATTCAGTTTAGGATATTGAAATTGCATCTCTGTCTGTATTTCATATTGTGCCAGAGTTCTAGTGCCCTTTACTGCCACTTTTCCCCCTCTTTTTTTCCTTCCCCCCCACCGACCTCAGTGGCATCCACTGTCTTGTGTTCTGTTAATTTTGTAGGTATTTGTATGTTCATTTGTTTTGTTTCATTCAGGAAGCATCATATTTTAAATAACAAATAGAAAGTAAAGCTAAACTAAACTACCCAGAAAAGTAGGAAAAAGGTAGCTATTTAAATTGCAGTACAGAGCTAGAATAAAAAAGAAAGATTTGAAGATGTATATAAAAGCAAAGGTATTAGTAACCTACTCAAACCTTGTTTTGATAATGCTTATTTAGGTTTGAATTCTTAACTAGATTATTCCTTTTGCTTATTTATTTCCTTTAATTCTTAATGTGGAAAGCTGTCTTTTAAAACTATCTACACTATAAATTGGCACAAGATAAACAACTATTTTCCTACTGTAAAATTTATTCTTTCAACTAAAGACAGTATTCAAACAAATAATAAATACAGCAAATTGCATATTGCCACAATAGAGAAAAATTCCTTAATGTCTATTAAAAGATGAACATTCAGAGTTGTCTTTCAAGTACATGAAATCATAGAAGGCAGTAGTGATCACTATAAAGCCACATTCTGATAACTAGATGAAGGACAACAAATTTTGAATATAAAGTTGTTTAGGGATTTAGTAATAGCGAATGAAATATGGAATCTAAAAAAAAAAATCTTTATTTCTAATGAAGAAAATTTATGCTTTTCCCCCCAATGTTGTGTTTATAAAATAATATCATTGAAGCTAGAAATTAAGATTTTTTTAAAGGTACTATTGTCAAAAATAGAAAAGTGATAACTACAACCAGGGCATTTTGAAGCAGAAGATAATATGAGATTTTGCCAAATTGAACTTGTTCCCAAAATATTATTGAGAGGTGAATACAACTGAAAAATCAAAGACTTAAAATAAATAATCATAATGATATTTATATTAATTATGATATTATGACTATAAATAAAAATACAATGGATTGTTTCATAGGTATAATTCTATGAAAGATGTTCTTAAAATTAGATTAAATGACATTAAATTAATATTGATGAAAGTTTTTATTATCAGTGATGAATCAAGTTTTCTAATACATAAATTGAAATAACAATTGCATATACAGATATATCTTTAAGTTTTCTATATCTGAAATTAATTTTTTATGAGATGCTTGAATGGGTAGGAGAAATCTACTAGACATCATATTTTTTTCAGTCAATATTATTCCTTTGAGTAAAAAGGGTAATTCATGATATTTCACTTTATTCTTTTTTTGGATTCATGTAAGTTTCATATTGTTCATGACCTTAAGAGAGAAACATTTTTCTTGTGTTCGAACTTTCCGGTCTCCATCAACTTAACTGAATTATTTTATCTATTTATTACTTGAAAAGGTGGGGTACTCGTTAATACATCTGAAGACGAGTTGTTGATGGACAAGCAACCCAGTTTCTCACCTAATCATTTTCTACTCATAGATGCCTTTCTGATTTAGCTCCACTCTAGTTCTCAAAGGTATGACGGATGATCTGAGGCAGTTACGCTTTCCATGTTTACAATATTACTAACACTAAAGTAATAGACTAATGAAGCAATAGTATCAGACTCCAAAAAAGAAATGCTAAAGTTATGAAATAGTAAATTAAGTATAGTTTATATGTTTAAAGATAATAAAAGAAGTAATTGAAAACATGAGCAAGGAATAGGATACTCTGAAAAGAACCAGAAGTTGAAAATGACTTAATCCTCAATAGATTATCATCTGTTTGCAATGCAGAGATGTGAAATTAGCATTGATTTCATTATTAATAATCCCACCCTCAACACCACACTCCCAAAATGCAAATTCAAAGCTGTCTTGGGTACTAGAAAACGAAGTTTTCAGGGTCACTAATTCTCCAGATATTTGAGGAAAGATATTTACTTCCAAATAAGAAAAGATGCCAGCACTTTCTTACTGTGAGCAGATGTTGCTAGACTGAAGAAAAAAATTAGCTAAAAATTTCAACAAATTTTTAAAGACTGAATATAGGATAGTAAGAAAATATGAAACACCTGGATCATGCACTCATGGGATTTTTTAATATATTTATCCATCATACACACATACATGCACACACACACATACACATGGGGAGGGGGGGGAGAGAGAGAGAGAGAGAGAGAGAGAGAGAGAGAGAGAGAGAGAGAGAGAGAGAGACAGAGAGAGAGGAGAGAGAGACAGAGAGAAAGAGAGAGAGATTGAGAGCAAGCGAGGTCCCTGAGGAAGATAACCAATGATTTTCCCCTTAGGGAGGGAAATATTGTCATAAGAGTTCCCTAATCCTTCATCCCTAACTTCTTCATGATTTAAAAGCCATAAATTGCTAAGTAAAGGGCAACAAACACTGCCAGCTTTAGCACACTGGTGCAATAATATTGTTGCTAGATTAAAGGAAGCAAAAAACTTCCCATTCCTGGGGGAGGGACAGGAATATATCTCCTGGACCCCAAATTACAGATGGTGATAATACATGTTTATTGTATATATAAATATAAAATATGACAATAATAGCATAAAGAATAGAAGGAGGAATTGTGAGTATGTTGTCCTAAGGTTTATACATCCTTTGAGATAAATATCATTTCATTATAATCTCTGATTAACTATAGATCTGAACTAGACAAAACACTAAAAATCAAAAAAAGAGAACTATAAAAATAATAGATTTGATGTCAGAAGTAAAGATAGAATAATGACTCCTGAAAGTGTGATCCTCCATAAAAACAAGAACTCTGAAAAAATATGGAAATTAATGGTTTCTTCAATAACCCAGGAAACATTTATTTAAGAAAATGTCTCTCTCTTGGTAGGAATGGAAAGTTTTATGGCTTTTTAACTTGCTTAATTCCAATTCTCTCATCAGGTCTTCAGCAGCCCTGAAAATCAACAGTCTCACAATTTTGTTAGCCATGAGATATAGCAACATAGCAGTCACTGGAGAGAAAAAAGTAAGTGTTTAACTCCCCCAAAAGCCATTTTCTCAGAGATAATCATGATCTGATCGGTCTGGCAGTTCACTAGAAATTCCTATTCCCAGAGTTCATTTTTATTTGATTTATCTCCTACAAGAAAAAACAAACAAAACCACTTTTTCTCTGGGGTGCTTTTGAAACTTTGGTGGTTCTTTATTAACCACTGCAAATTCTTTGTATAGTAAAAACAGCCGAAAATGTTGATAAAATATTTAAAATAAAAAACCCGAGGAATGAGCTTCTCACGAGGAGATTTTTAAAGACTTAAATGCATTCCTAAGAATCTAGAAGTTCCCATGAATGTGCATGTCTTTGGACAGGCCCAAATGAGATGTGGGACTTCCTAAGGTGGATAAATTGTTCTGAGATTAGATAGTAGTGTTGGTTGCATTACTTTTTGAGAAACTTAAATGACTGGATTATATATTTTAAAAGAGTACAGTTTATGGAATGTAAATTGCATATCAAAAACAATGAAAAATAGAGCACTTGGATTGATAAAATGGGTTAATAAAATGTTAACTCAAATACGGCAGAAAAGGAGAAAGAAAAGAGAAAAAAACACAACAGAGATTGACTGAATAGAAAAGAAGCATAAAGGTGATAGGCTTTAATCTCATCTATAAAAATTACCTTAGATATGAATTGTCTAAACACTTGATAGAAGACAGAGATTATTAGTTTGGATAAATGGTGAAACAATTCCATGTTATACTCAAGACACCGATTATAAATACAAAGACAAAAGAACTTTACAAGTAAAATATGGGATAATACATATATATTTACACACATATTCATATATAAATATTTTATATACACATATAGACATATGTATACATGCACCATATATTCATATATGCATACATATGCATATAAAATATTTACGCATGTATGTGTGTGTGTATATATATCAGACCAAAATAATCAAAACAAAGCTGAAGTAGCTATAGTAGCATCTGTCAAAGAAGACTTCAGAACAGGAATGTTACCAGCGATAAATAGGGTCATTATAAAATGATAAAGTGATTCATTATTCATGAACACTTAGCAATGATAAATGTATATAAGTTTATGAAGCTAAAAACAATATGTCAAACATACACAAAGGGAAAAAAAATTTGCTGAACTGATGTTAAATATGGATAAGCCCACAAATGTAGCCTGAGACTATGTTTCTTTTTGTAATTGATAGAATCAATGTACATAAAATCAAATCACTATAAAATTCTGAACTAAGCCATCAATCAGCTTAAACTAACTGACATTTTTAGAATATGCTGACCCACAACAGAGGAATACATGTTTTGTTTTTTCATCCCAATAGTTCATGATCAAATAACCAGGATATACAGTATTAGATGCCATAAAATAAAGTTTAGCAAATGTTAAAGAAAATAAAAATGAAATTAAAAACACAGAGATGTCTACAAATTCCTCAGATATTTTAGCATGAATCATACTTCTGAAGAGCATATTGGCTATAGAGGAAACCACAAATGAAAACACAACATAGCAAATTTTGGGGGATGCAGCTAAAGAAGACTTCAAGGAATATATATTGAGTTAATGGTGTTGTTAGAAAAGAAGATGGTTCTCAAGTCATTAATGTTAAATTCTCCTTAATATACAAGAAAAAACAAATTAAATTGAAATGCTACCAGAGCAAGGATATTATAAAAATAAGAACAAACTCCAAACTCCAACAATCACAGCAATAAACTAAATATCCTCTCACAAATGAATATACATATAAAAAGGAATATAAATAAATACCTATGAAATATTTTTCTGTTATGAAAAAGAAAGTTCAGCCATTTGTGGTAACAAGTGGAGTTTAAGGTCAATATTCTAAGGGAAATAAGCAAGACATAGAAAGAAAAAAACTATATGGTTTCACTTATACATGAAATCTAAAACCCTAAACTCAATGAGCAAAGAGAAGAATGGTAGTTCTTAAGGGATTGAAAAGGGGAGTAAAAAGGAAGGTAGTATTTGTCACAGGTTACAAAGATTCAGTTTTACAAGATGAGTAGGTTCTGAATATCTGATGTCCATTCTGGTGAAGGTTACAAAGATTCAGTTTTACAAGATGAGTAGGTTCTGAATATCTGATGTCCATTCTGGTGACAATAGTTGATAATATTGTACTGTATACTTAACACATGTCAAAAGGACAGATCTCAAATTAAGTCTTCTCAACATACACAGACACATATGCAATTAATGACTAAGATATACATGTCAATTAGATAAATCTTGGTGAGCATTTCACTATACATGTACATCAAAACAACAACTGTATATCTTACAAGTTTTAAATGACAAAATAAGGGTAGAAATCAATGAGTGAGACACTCAAAACAATACAATTAATAAAAACAGAAGTTGTTTCTTTGAAATAGTATTGACAAAGTTATGCCGAATAATCAAAAATGAAGAGAATAGACAAATTGCAAACAATACAAATAAGAATGAGAAGAGTATTTAAAGTTCTACACACATTAAAAGCATAATAAGTGTATGGACAATTCTGTCATTAAATTCGACAATTCTGATGAAACAAACTGTTACAATGTGACAGCTGCCACAGCTTACTTAGGATTAATTATCTTTGCTGCTTATTAATAGTACACACTAGGTAAGTAGTTTAAGCACAAAAATGTATCATCCTGAAATTTTGGGGGTCAGAAGTTCGAGCATGTGTTATTGGATTCTCTGCTTAGAGTCTGAGAATAGAGTAATTAAGATGTCACTCAAGACTGTGGTGGATTCTTCTCAGTCTTGAGAGGGTTAAATCTGCTTTTAAATTTACTCAGGTTAGTGACAGAATTCAGTTTATCATTCATACTACTACTACTACTACTACTACTACTACTACTACTAATACTACTACATCTCTTAATAGACTAAATGGAGAAAAAATTCCTAAGGTAGTAACGAGATTTCAAAAATTGTATTGAATATATGCCATTTAATTGGGAATTAGAAGCATTCTCTTTATATCAAAATAAGCAAAAACAAGGATGACTAACATTTCTTTTCTAATTAAACAGTGCGGAATGCATAAACTAGCACAATAAAAGATAACAATGGGTTTTAAAATTAAAAATGAATAAATGTGCTATTATTCTCATATTATTGCCTCTATAGAATCTAACTGAACTATGAACAAATTATTATTTAAAAACATAAAATGTTTCTGAAAATAAAACATCCATAAAGAGAAATAACAAAATTTAGCACTAGCAATTCAAAATTAGAATTAAAATCTATTAGTATTAAAACATCAGAAAAAAAGTAACTCAAAAAATATATAAAGTTATGTTAAAACATTATCAAAAGTCTTCCCTTGGATTCATGAATTTTTATGTCTGTTTTCTTATTACCATTTCTGGAGATCAGACATAGAGATTCCTGTATCTAGTACTCATAGAATTGTCTGGTTTCCTATGTTATCAAAATACGATACCATACATTTTCAATTATATCAAGTTACACCTTAAATACTTTTTGTAAATTAGTGTCATTTGTTATTTATGTACAATCACCATAAAATGATGCACACTTTTGTAAGCTTTGCAAATAATTATGCTTTCTATAACAAGTTCAAAAATGATGAATATATTTAGTAATCATAACTAAGTTTTTATGATTATAAGTGACAGATGTCTGCAGATTGCAATCATTTTAACTTGACATTTTCAATTATTGTAGCTATATTGATGAAAGAAGATTAAGGAGCTCTCAGATGCCAAATCCCATAATTTCAATTTTATGTATAGCTGTCAGTCCCTAATGATTCCAAAGAGATGTGAATGTTCTTTGGTAAAAATGCATAGGGAAGGTCCTCTTGGCAATTTGAATTGGAATATAGCCTCTCAAAATATAAGTGATAAAAAGAGTGAGTGTCTGCTTTTCAACTTTCAGTTCTCCTTGAGAAATTACAGTGTGAATTTAAAATGGAATTATAATCAAGTAAAGACATTTTGTTCTGTAAATTTGTAAATACTCTAAAGTTCTTAATAAACATATAACTCCATAAGGGTTAATCAAGGTTAAAGTTACTAGGTTTTTTTGTTTTTATAAATATATATATATTTATATATATACATCTATATATAAAGAGATACATATTATAGACTGTACAATATGTCTTTCTTTCTTTTTTTTTGGTAACATTTCTCAGCAATTTGCAGTCCTGCTTTTTTCAACTCATCTTTGAAGGGAGATGAATCACAAATAATATTAACATTTGAGTCCTTGATAGTTGCACAAAATCTCTTCATACCAAGCACTTCTAATCTATTGAAGATTACTTCTCTTAAAAATGAAAAACAAACCTAATTTTATTCAGTTTCCTATATTCCTATATTCCTTAGTTTGTAAAACCATTATATTTTATAGGAAGATAAACTTAAAATTAAAATGTCTTCCCCTTATTACTGAACAGATTGAAATGTGCATATATTATGAATACAACAGTCCCCATCTCACTTATGTTCAGTTTACAATTCTTCAACTTCATGATGGTACAAAAGAGATAAGATAGACTGAACAAAGCGACTTCATTCAGTTGGTCAGGTATATTAAGTGCATTTTCCAACCCAATGTTAAGTCAAGGAAGATCTGTATGGCATATAAATGTCTTGAGAGTTAGAGAAGCAGGGATTGGTTCTTTTTCAACATTTAAAAATGTTAACACTATCTCCCAGTTTCTCTTTGATTATACTTTCCATCTGATTTCCACCTAAATATTTTTGAAAGTATAGCATTTCAAAATCTGTCAATGATCAACGGAGCCCAATATTTCCTTCTTCGCAATGAATCTTCTGCTATGTTTTAAGAATATGTCTTTTAGATATGTAGATATAAATGAACTGCAAGAAGATGGTTAAACCAGTGAATAGCTCTGATCCAGATATTAACAATGAAATTGTCTTTGGGTGGCCACTGTTCATGGGGTATTTGAATAAAGACCTGTAGTAAATCCACATAGTGATTTGTAGAAAAAAACAGGTGAATGGAGGCATAAAAAATGCAAACACTCTGAGACAGGATTACGTGAAAAGCAAATGATGCATGCAAAGAATAGATATGAAACAAAGTCAGTGATATAATATAATATGGTATCTTAGTTTCTTAACAAAGTCCAAAGTATCATCAGAATTTCAAGATCAAGGTGTCAACTGAACTAGTTCCTCCCAAGAGCTATTAGGGTAGGATCTGTTCTGTAATTCTTACTGAGCTCTGGTTTTCACTACCAACAGTTTGTGCAAATTAGGCTTGTAGTACTGTCACTTAAATCTCTGCCTTCATTTACGAATGGCTTTGCTGTTTCTTGCTCTCTCTCTCTCTCTCTCTCTGTCTACGTTTCCCCTTTTAATGTGGATATCAGTCATATTAAATGAAGGGACCACAATAATCTAGCATGTCTTCATCTTTAGTTAACTATTACATCTGCAATGTCCCTATTTGCAAATAGGCCATATCTGGAGTATTGCATATTAGGACTTGAACATATAAATTTTGTTTAGGCACATTTCAATCCCCATTTATAATTGAACCCCTAAAATGGTGTAAAATATGTAAAAGAAATACTACTAAATTTAAACAAATTATTTCAAAGAAGATAGATTATAGTCTTCTATTCATTTTATGGGTATATGTTGGAATGGGGTAAAATGTTAAGGGCTAGTGCCCCAGTATTATATTTTGTAGGAAGAAATAAAGGATCCAGCAAGTTTTAATATGTCTGAGGTCATTCAGCTGTATCACTGTATAGTGATTATTTTAACCTATTTTATGGATATCTTAGCTTTGAATAATTTTTATTATTACACATTATTTTAAAGTCAAATGCAACTAAAAGATTCAGTTTTCTAATTATTTCAAGAGAAGATGACTTGCACTATGGAGTAAAAATTTTCAAAATATACAATAATAATGAGTTTCAGAACTATGACTGAAACTCTCACTTACTAATAGCAAGCCCATTATTTCCTTTTAAGGATATTACCTCTCTACAGCATTGATTTTAAAAAAACAACAACAAAATGGAGCTAACATATACATTTGTTTATTAAAATCATGATCTGAATTTAAGTTTATTAAAATCATGATCTGAATTTAAGTTAAAGCAATGAAAATTCATTACACTTGTTATTTTAAGATGATTTTTAAACTGCTTTTAAAAATGGAATGTTTTCTACCTCTTTGCCTGACAGGTCTAATCTTTATACCGATTGTAGATATATGATTTTTCTTTAGTGATCTTACAATTTAGTGGTCCAGCTGCCTGCCAAGTGGTTTAGTGGTAGGCAAAGTGTTCTTTTCTTTGGTGTAATGTAAGATAATGTGCTTGAAGAAATGACTGCTTCAAAAAAGAGACTAGTTTTTCTCCTTCAGAGAAAGCATATATACAGGAAAATTTTTAGTTTTAATTAATAAATGATATCTATTGAATGTAATATAGTAGGACTGTGTAGTTATAACTTCAGAAGATTTTGTTCTGATATTTGAGTCTTCCATTTTTGAAAAATTTTTTTTGAAAAAAAAAGAAAAAAAGGATAAATGGCTTACTAGTCCAAGGTTATGATCACGGAATTTTACTTCACAAGTATTTAAAGATCTTTCAAGTGTCTCACCATTTCTCTCTCTGTCTTTCTGTCTCTCTCTCCCCCCCATTAAAGATATCGTCTAATTTTATTCTGTACACACATTTTTTTTATGATTCTGTAACAAGTATTTTCATTTGTACTTTGACTGAAAAAATGTGTAGCAAACCATCTTTCCTCTTGACAGTTATCCAACTTCTAGAAGTGCAACATCTGCTAGCCAGGGTTTTTGTTCTGATTATTTCATGCCTTGGGATCACTCTTTATTCCACTTTAATTTATAGACTGCAAGTTTTCCTGTAGTCTCAGTAATTTGTTGGTATGAGTTGTTGAAAGACAGTCCCTTCGTTGTTTGGTCTAATGAGTCCACCGGTCCATTCTGCATCTGCGTCTGGTGAAGATAATAAGTCCGGCAGCTCTGTTAGTCACAGACTAGTCAGCTTTGGAGGGTGCAATGAGTTTCACGTTTAAAATAGATTGTTTTGTTTGAGCAAATAGGATTTCAAATACTCATCCTGGGTATTTGTGTTTGTTTTGTTTTCTTTTGCATAAGTTGACATTCTAAAACTATATAGGGAATTCAGAAATCTGAAATTTTTACTTTTTAAATTATTTGTCTCACTTTCAGTGATTAAACCAACGATGAATATATGAGTGAAATGAAGAGGACCCAGGGCCTTCAAAAGCATCAGTGCTTGCTTTAAAGTTAATCTGTGGAGAATTTTCTAAGTGACTTTAAAGGTTACACACTCAATTAATTCATGAGAAAATCTGAATTTTCCAAGACTCTAATATTCTAGATATATGATGGTCTATAAAATCTATTAGATAACAATACATAAGATTTAAAAGTTATTGTTCCAAACAGATTTTTCAATTTCTGTGTGTGTTTTTAAATGTCCTGAAACAATTAAGCTTGGTAAGAATAGAATTTATCTCTTGTTAGAGTCTAATTATGTTAGAAAGATAATATACATTTTTCTAAAGTTAGTCTGTAATTTTTTCACTATCAACTATTGACTATGTCAAATACATTATTATCAGTTCAGAAATATCTGTCACTTGTAGAGAGTTAATATTATAAATTATGTTGTTGCTGCTTTCTTTTTAATTTTAATTTGTCTTGCACTGGTCAACATAATTTATTTATGAGTTAACTCAGGAGGACCCAATGTTGGACAGGAGAAAAATAAAAGAGCATTTAGTGCTTCTAAATTTTGCTGAAAATGGATGTCTCCAAGACAAATTAGCTTTTTTTTATTGTACTCTAAGGCACTGTTTTGTGATATACTGAAATAGTTCACAGAGTTTCCAGAGAGGTCTAAGTTATAACCAGGGAATAGTTTAGGAACAGGAATCATCAGAACGAAGAGACCATTTATACTTCATTCGCTCATCCTAAAGGAATTTCTACTAAGCATATTTCCAGTACTTTTCTACCCAATAATTTTCCATGGTAAAAAAATTGCCTCTGAAAATCAGATTATAATTTTAATTGCAGGTTTTCTGTATTAATTCACTAGTAAAATTCATGAAGCACATAGCTTATTTTTAAAAGTATTGCTAAACATTGTATAAATATGGAATGAACTTCTCTCTTACATTTTTAAATGTGGTTAATCCATGATTCTTCAGGTAAAATTCTAGGACTTTGCTCATTGTGAGAAGTCATAAAACTAGATTTAGTTTAATATGTTTCAAAAGCCTCCTGACATTTTCCTTGGTATTAGTAAGGCAAACCCAAATATACTGTGAAAAATATTTAAATTATCAATTTTTAAATAAAGGGTGTATTATTATATAGTCATGTATAAAATTATATTAATAAGAAATATTTTATAACTGAACTTGCCCATTATAATCATAATTATCCTGGAGTATTTTTTGAGTGATAGAAAACAGATAACAAACAATATATGCAATTTGTCCAATGCACACTAAGGTCCTTGACATATATTTTCTCAAATTATCTTAATTCAATGTTAATAAATGTATGTATTTTATGTTCAACCATATACAAATTTATGAGAAACTATACAAGTCTATACAAATATATCTATCTCTTCTGTTGAACCAGGATAATAACTGTGAACTATTATTTAAGTTAGCATAGATTTTTGCTTGAATTTAATTGCTTAATATATTTTCCAAGCTTTAATATCAAGTTTATATTTTGAACGTTATTTAAATTTTAACTTTAAGCGATTTAATGTTCAAAGTAAAATAACCTGATTATATTATCTATTCAATTTAGTCTTTTATAAATTGCTATATCTAAGTCTTCCCTTGTCCCTGTGCTGCTTCTTACCAAAATGAGAAATATTTCTAAGAACTTCCAAAGCTAGAAACAAATAATTTTAGACAGAAAGTAACTTAATTCATGAGTTAGCTGAACAATCTTATAGATTCAGACATTGAGATTCAGAGTGACCATTTAATTAGTTTGTAGTAGAGTGTAGGCTTTCTGACTTATTCTTTCCCCAAGTTATATGTATTTGAACACATACTAGAAATGTTATTTTAGAAGGTATTTTGTAAAAATTAACTGATTGTAGACTAAGGGTTTTTATTCAATTAACTGTATACATAACTTGTCAAGAAAAATGGGATAATTCATAGTGTATAGATGTTATTACACAAATACTTTCAACTGCCAGAAAATGACACTGTTTAATAATACCTTAAAAACTCAGGACAAGTGTATTTTTTTCAGTTCATGATAAGATAAAAAAAAAATAGTGGCTTCTAGAATATTCATATAGGTAGAATACCCCAGAATGAAAGCTAAATCATAATAAAGCACTGATATCTTTTTGAATAGCTTTTGAATACATATATACATTTATATATATAGAAGCATTGCTATTTAATCCAGATATTAATTTAGATACTAGTTATTACCTGAAAATTCATTTTAGGTAACTGAAAAATTATTCTTAGGAACTTAGGAGTTTTCATTCAGAATGTCAGCTATTTTATTTTTAAGGCCTAGAATCTTGAAATAGGACAGTTTATTCTAAATCTGATGAAACAGTGGGAGACATTTATATTCATAATAACTTTGCATTTTATTTTATTTATCTTATTTTATTTTAGAGGAAAGATACAGACAGGAATGAGGGTAGATGTACACACCGACAGGAAGAAAGAAGAGGAAGTATATTATT
The DNA here is from genome assembly GCA_004363575.1 of Solenodon paradoxus. Classification (NCBI taxonomy): domain Eukaryota; kingdom Metazoa; phylum Chordata; class Mammalia; order Eulipotyphla; family Solenodontidae; genus Solenodon; species Solenodon paradoxus. The sequence continues at coordinate 1,450,146 of RJWH01000051.1, forward strand.
ATTTTGTTTATGTGTCCATTTTTGTTGTTTCCCTGGATCCCAGGTCTTGAACCAGGGACTTTAGGATGTATGTGGATTACGCCCAGTAGACTGAATCACTAGACCATGAGGGAGCACCTTCATGATAATAATAATTTTAAACAGATATTAATCAACAAAAATTTAAAACAAAATCTTTGTATATATAGGTTTTTTTATTCTTTCAGTTCAGAGATTTTGCTTTTTTTTTTTAAGAAAAAAAGGATGCCATATATCAAGAGTTATTCTATTTCTTAACAGATTGTTTTCATTTGATTTGAAGAGCAAAATTTAAAATGAAAATTTTTCTACTCTAAACACCTTGAGCTTATTTTGTAGATCTAGTGAATTTTTTTTTTCTTTTCATGGGTGTGAGAATTTAACTGCTGTTCACTCCATTTCTGGTGGAGCCGTGGTTAAGTCTGCCACCTTTTACCAACTGTAGTCCATGTACATACCAAAAGAAGAGGGTTGGTGTTTCAGTACTGAGGAAAGCAATCAGGATGAACAGCTAAATAAAAATAAATAAATGACATCTTCCTCCTGTCTCTGTCCAACTATCTCCGCTCCTCTTCATTCCTGCATGCAAAAGGAAAAAAAAAATGTTAGTATATATTCATTCAGTTTAATCTTGTACATGATAGTCAATGATCTTCAAAGATCTTTATGAATAAATATGTTCATCACAATAATCTCCAAAATTTTGCTCATGCCCTTGAAAAGTTTTAAGTATACATATCTTAATGGGTATTTTAAATTGATTTAAATTATTTTTATCTTAAATTAAAATAACACATTTTATGCATTATAAGAAACTAAAATAAATCCTATAGAGAATCTTTTAAGGTTATCTAATGCAACATATGGACCATAGCAAATAAATTCTTATCATCACCTATTTGAAAATTATACAAGCTAAGAAATTAAAGTAAAATATATATTGTCCTTTTTATCATATACTGATTCACTTGATTTATTCCAGCAAAATTTTATTATAACATATTTAATTACAAAAATTGATTATTTTAATATTTCTCTATAACAGGAAACAGTTAAATTGAATGAAAAATTATTTTTATGTATATGCTTAGCACTGCTAATATTTTTTTTCTGGATTCAGATGTTGCTACAATTAATATTAGTGTATAATTTAATAAAATGTAAACACTATATAATTTTATACTCATTATAGATTAGAAAACAAAGTTTTATCTGAACTGTTTTTTTAATGAGATGACAGGGATTGTTTTGTTTTCCTTTTTAATTAGTGCATATATTTGTGGAAAAATCCATAAATTGATGTGTGACATTAGTTGGTTTTTTTAATTATGAAGATGTTAACGCTGAGAAATAACTGTTCTCAATAATTAAACAATGAGCATTCTAGGGAATTTTTTATAGCAATATATTAGCTTTTAATAATATAAAACTTACTTTAATTTCTATTTTATAGTAGGAAGAAGGTAAGTAGAAGCTATATGACTTAAAAAAAGTATGTGACATTAAGAAAATATTCCAGAAGTTTACCAATATAGACAAATTATTATTAGTTATACATGTATATATAATATAATATACACAATTTTTTACTTAGAGGAAACTTTAAACTGATTAGTGTTTTAATATTCTTTGGATGTAAACCTGGAAGTGTGATTGATGGATCAAATAGCACTTATATTTTATATTTTGAAGACTCTTTAAACTGCTTTCTATAGAAAACAACAGTGTAGGAGTGTTCTTTTTTCACTTGCATTTATTTCTAGTCTTTTTGATATAGACCATTCTCACAGGTGTGAGTTATGATATCTCATTGTGGGGTTTGTCTTTACCTAATAATAATGATATAAATGTCATTTCACGTGCCTGTTGTCCATCTGTATGTCTTCTCTGGAGAAATGGTTGCTCTGTTCTCTGCCCACATTTTGGTTGGATTGAGTTTTTGTTGTTTTTGAAGTGTATGAACTCTTTATATATTGTAGATTAAAACTTTGTCTAAGTTAATGTGAAATTACTTCTCTTAGTCATGATGCTGCCTTTTCAGTTTTTTGTGTGATGGTTTCTTAAATTGTACAGAGCTTTTTAGTCTTATATAGTTCTATTTGTTCATTTTTTATTTTATTTCCTTGTTACTGGTGCTACTTCCCTAAAGATGTCTCTGCAGTTTATATCCTGGGCATATTGCCTATGCTATTTTTTATGTGTGTGATGGTTTGAAATCTTATATCGAAGCCTTTTATCTATTTTTAATTAATTTTTCTGTATGGCATTAAAGAGTGACATAGTTTTATTTATTCGTATTTTTTTACAGGTGGTGGTTCAATTTTTTTCAACACGATTTATTGAAGACACTTTCCATTCTTCATTAAATGCTTTGGGGTCTTGCTTTATAATAACTTGTTGTGCTTATGTATATTTATATGTGTGCATGTATTTAATTTTGAGATCTCAATTTCATTCTATAGTGTGTGTGTCTATTTTTACATCAATACCATACTGTTTTGATGGCAGATACTTTGAAGACAAAGAGCATGAGTTCTCCATTTTTCTTTGTTTTCTAAGAATAGTTTTGACTCTTTGAGATCGTTTGTGGTTCCTTACACATTTTGGTAATGTGTTTTCTATTTCCTTGAAAAATGGCATCAGATTTCTTAAAGCAAATGCATTGAATCTGTATATTTCTTTGGTTTAAATGGCCATTTTAACTATGGTAATCATTGGCATGTAGATTATATTGCGCTGAGATCAATTGAGGCCCAAGTATGTCCAAGAGAAACATTTATAATTTCCTTAACTGTCTAGAAGGATAAAAATTGGGGGGTACTTCCCAGAATTAGAAGTTTTATCATAAATAATGTTTATATAGGAGAAATAAACAAATATATGTATGTGTATATAAATGCACACATACAGACACTATATATATGTATATACACATATGTATATATATATGTGTGTGTAGATATATGCGTGTGAGTGTGTGTGTGTGTGTGTGTGTGTGTCAGGGCAAACAAAATTACAGCAGAGCATCTGGTTTTCACAATATGAATCACCCTGAGATCATAAGGTGAATTACCCTCTTCTCTCCTTGAAATCCTTAACTCAGGATATAAAAACCCTTATTATGTATCCACTTACTTTGGAATCTATATTCATGCAGAATCTTCACACATAATTAATTTTGTTCTTTTCTTCCATTAATCTCTCAGATGTTAATTTGATTGCTCATCCAGCCCAAAAATGACCCAGAGGGGTAGGGGAAATTTCTTCTTCACCCCTACAGTTGCAATATATGAATTCATGTATTTAGATGACACAGTCAATTGTAAATGATATGTATGTGTAGTTTCATGTTTTTGACAATAATAATTATATATGAAAAATGCTTTAGTTCTTTAATAAGTATTCTCAATAACTTCTATAATCTAGTACCAAATTGCTTTTTAAATGTTTTCTTAATTGAAAATATATATATAACAAATTTGATTTTTAAGCATTTCTAAATGTACAATTCACTGGCATTAAGTATATTCAAACTATTGTGCATACATCAACTGTCCATCTTGAGAACTCTTGTTCATCCCAAATTGAAATTCTATACGTACTAAACAGCAATCTTCAATACTCCCTTCCCCCACCCCTGGTAACCATTATATTACTTTCTGACTCCATGAATTTGACTATTTTAGGTACCTCATATAAATGGAGTTAATATTTGTCCTTTTTTATCTGTCTTATTTCACTTAGCATGATTTTTTCAAGGTTCCTTATATTGCAGTGTTTATTATCATATTCTTTAAGAGGGAATTCCATTATTTTTCTTACAATTGAGAAATATTCTGATTACTGCAGAGTGCGCGTTTTGTCTATCTGTTCATCTGTTGGTAGACATGGATTGTTTCCATTATCTGGCTATGGTGAATAAGGCTGCTGTGAATGTTCACATCAAGTCCAAATTACTTTTTGCTTTCTTTCTTCCTGTACAACCCTCACAAAACTTCTGTGTTTATATGTGTCTTTCATGTTTAGTCTCCAAATCGTACTTAAATTGAACAATTCTCCATATGTGTTTGTGTGTGTATGTAAGGGGAAAGGTCATGTTTATTTTACATATCTTAGAGCTTACATTTTATCTTTTATATTCATATATGTTATCTCAACTCCTTCAATATCTAGGATAGTTTAATAAGTAGCAGATAATTTAGCAGTGATCTTGTTAAACTTGGAAAATCCACTGGAAGGATAGAAATTTGAATAATATTGAGCACACTTTTAGAAGAAATTATGAAAGCTAAAACTAATAAAACTGCTCTTACAGTTCTTTTTTTACATTATTTAAGAGATATTTTTCTATTTAGGAGAAAGCTTAATTAAACTCCAGTATTATCCTCTAATAAGGATTAAAAGCAGTGATCATATTTTTCTCCTTTGTTCTTTATATTTGAAAATAAATTAGGTATGCTTTCTTATCACATATTTGTATTTGATTTAATATGATTTCAACATCTTGATTATGAATTATGAAAGTTTTTCCCTAAATACTCTTTATTATTTCTTAAAACTGCATTGCTATAGCCAATTATTCTAAATTAATACATATCCAAATATAAGCTGGAAATTTAATTTGTATTTACTTACTAACTACTGGATATGCAAGTTCTAGGAATTAGACTTAGATTACAAATTTTAAAGCATGAAATATTATAGAACATGCACAATGGATTTTAATTTGAGAATTGAATGTATGCACTTATCAGGTTATTACTTAATTAAGTTTGAGAAACAAAGATGTAATTGTATTATTTCATGGACTTTAAAAAAATTTCTAAACAAAATAGTAAAATGTATATAAATGCATTATTTACATATATGTATGTGGTAGTTTGTATGTAAGCTTCAGAGAGATAATATTGCATTATTTCCAAAATTTAAAGAGAATTAGATTATAATTTTTTTCAAAAAAAATGAATTCTGTGTCTTTCCTCTTATAAATTGCCTTCCTCATATTAATAACTAAAAACAAAACAAAAAAAATAGACAGCTTATGGGAAACAGTGACTTAGGGGACACAGATAGTAGGTAGCATAGAACTGTGAGCCTTAAAATAGACCAACAAATGAGGTCAACCTTCTAAAAGGCCCAGCTTGTGACTTAAAGGTAGTTACCAGTCACACTAGAAAAAAGCAGAGTCAGGAATTAGAGTCCTATGCTCTTAAATTGAGATAAAAAATATTACATTTCAGGAAGTTACAGATGGCTCTATATTGTGAGACAAACTAACAGGAAGGAGGCAGCTATATCAAAGAGTATTTTGGAAATCTTAAGAAGGATCCTTTAAATTTTTTGACTGAGTTTTGAGGTTTTCTTAAAATAGAAGAAATTATCCAATATTCTGGAAAGCTATAAAGAAAATTGAACCACACATTAAAACAAGTTCACTCTGTAAGTTTTTCTAACATCAAGTTATGGAGACACATTGTAATTTGGATTATTAGAAAGAATCCTTATAAAAGTTACACAGGAATGGTGGGGCAAATTATCCCCATAGCAAATGTTTCTTCCAAGTCATCACAATACAAATTGAAAAGCAACTCTGGAAATGGTGACGTTGACCTATTAGCAACTATTTACAAAAAACCCTCAGTACTCTTTATAAAGTCATATAAAAGCATGACATATGTGAAAGTGTAGAATTCAAAATGGCATTGATCTATTAAAAAATGAGCAGAAAAGTAATCGAAAAGATATGAACTATACTGAAGAGACAACATTTGATTAACAGGTATTGACACAGTAATGACAGAGAGAAGAAAATTTAGTAAAATAGGACCTTAAATGTCAATTAAATATAGTTGTATTCAAGCATGTAAAGGGGAACATGATCTCAAATAAAGAAGGAAGGAATAAAAATAAGGCTTAAATAGATGCAAATGGAACTGTTATTGATCAAAAGTGCACAATTTAAAATAAAAATTGCTTTGGATTAAAGAAAGATTAAAAAACAGAAAGAGCAGTAAATTTAGTTTAGATTCACTGTAGGACACTAAGTTTAAACATAGACGGAAAGTGCACAGAAAGAAACTGACTGTGAGCAGTGGGAATATCAAATGTCAAAACACACATAATTGTAATTTCAGAAATGGACAAGGGATGAACAGGAAAAAAAAAACCAAAAACATGCAATAATAACGTCTGATACTTAAGACTGAAATTCCAAAAGACTCCATGAGGGGGAGAAGAAAAAAAACAAACAAAACTCATCTTGAAACATAATCCACATGTCGAAAAGTAGCAATAAAGAGAAAGTTCTAAAAGTAGACAGTAAAAGAACACATTTTAGAGATAGGTGAACAGAGGTAAGAATGAGAACAGACTTCTTTTTTGTCAAAACTCTACAGGGCAAAGAATGAAAGGACATCTCTGAGTGCTGAAAAACACAGCCAGCCTAGAACTCTATGCTCAGAAAAATTATATTTCAAAATGAAAATAAAGAAAATTAAGATACCACTCCCAGTAAAATAAAATTTTAGAGACTTGACAGTTTACACAGATGGAGAAAATGCCCTTTAAGAAATGTTAGAAGTTAATAGGCACATATTAGAAGATGACTATTGAATTTATATAAAAAGGACAATACAAAATGAGATTGTGTGGGTGAATGTAAGGTGTTTTTCTCATTTTAAGACCACTTATAAAGGAAATTTAAGTCAGAAAGTGACAATTTATAGTAAAGTTTATTACACACACACAAGTTAAAATGCATGGCAAAATAAGACAAAGTTTGTAAATTAGAAATCAGTGACAGAAAAATATCTGGAAACATCCTTAATGCTTAAAGTAAGTTGTACCTCTTAAACCCATACAACAAAGAAGCAATCATAAAGGAAATTAGAAAAAGAAAACACAAGCCATCAAAGATAGAAAATCTTATTTAATAATACTTATAGTAGTATTCAAAACATAATTTATGGTTTTGAAAACATATAAGAAAAGAAGAAAGGAATTTGTATCTTCAGTTTACCTAAAGGGCTAGTTCTGGTGGAGCAGCAGTTGGGTGAATTATCTCTGAAGGAGCAAGCCACATGCCCTTGGGTTTCAGTTTGGGTTCAAGGTAGGCAGCCAGTGTGAACAACTAAATAAAAAATAAAGTAGTGTGTTTCTCCTTTCTCTTACTTCCTGCCTTCCTGACTACCATGCCTTCATAACTACCTACCCCTTTCCCTTGAAAAAAATTACCTTAAGAAATTAGACTAAACAAATTAAAGTCAAGAAGCAGAATGAAGTATATAATAATATTAACAATATTAAGATCTGAGAAAAAAATTAAACAAAAATTAGAGAAAAATCAAGAAAACCAAAAGCTTGACAAATAATCAGACTAATCCCAAAAGGCAAAAAGGTAATAAAAGATTATATATAGTAATGAGAGGGGAACTTCTGAACTAAATTCACACCTTAGGCTTGTTGCCTAAGTATTTGAGTTGGATCTGAAAACTTTTCTCCTTTTCCAACCTCCAGTCATTATTGTTCAACCCTGTCATTAGAAGTCACCAGAGGAAGACCAAAGGAGGAATTTTTCTCCTCTGGGTCTGGCATAGCTCATGAGCACTGGCCCCTTCAAAGTGCTTTCTCCGCCACTGCTCACTTTCTCCAATTCATTCCTGCAGGACTGTTTTCTCCAGTGTTTGCAAATAACCACAAATCTTTCACCACCACTCACCCCAAAGCTGTCTCCAGCATTGCAAGCAGTGTAGCTAGGAGCTCAGAGCACCGGGTCCTTGTCCCAGCCCAGGCCACTAATGGCAGAACACTCTCCTTAGTCCAAAGTTGTACACCCATACAGGAGGTCGAACATTTGACGAGTTTGTAATGGGCTCAGTACCTTCTGGTGAATGACCTCATTGGTACATGAAGGAGTATTTCCAGTAAATCTCATCAGCGAGACACTTTCAGAGTATTTTCATCCAGTAAGCCAAGACAACGCCATATACAAAATAAGGTTTGGATGATGCTTTAGGGGAAGCAGCTATCCATTATATCAACTGTTTCCGTATTCTTTAGAGTTTTCTTTAATTCTCATTAGCCAATTCCTAGTTACTCCACTCCTCTGTTAATAATTCTTTATATTAAATGCTCTAAGACAAACCATTATTTGACATCTGTCTTCTGACTGGATTGGACTAACACATTCTCACTCTATTTTAAACATTAAATTGTGTGACCTCAAACACACCAGAAACAACTACTTAGTAACAATACCTATTGAATGCATGAGAGATCTGAACATAAAATAAAACGTTTTCTGTTCTGGGTAACCAAATTTATGGGGCTGTGGATTCACTCTCTCTATATTACTTTATCACTGTGATTTTAGACTGTATACTTAATTTCTCTGTGTCTCATTCTCATGCGGAAAATAGAGAAGGTAAAACTAGCTGAAATCTCTCTTCTATTTCACTTCTAAAATTCTGATTCCAATAACAATTTTACAACCTCATTGACATTTTGATTTAAAAAAATTAATATCCTTCATTTGATGTAGAATATTTTTAACTTTTGATAACTTAAGCAATCCTGACTCATATAGTATTATTAAACTTAATAATTAGTTTGAAGTCCTTTAATATAAATAACTATTCTAAGCAATTAGGTTATATTAAATATCATATTGAAGATAAAGAGATGGTGGGATATTGAAGTTTGTAAGACATCTTAAGTCTTCAGAATAGTAATGTATAATTAGTAGTGCATGATAGCTCTGTGTGTAAGAAGAATATTCTACTTTTATCATTTTTTTTTTTAAGAAGAAAGAAGAGGAAAGAAGGAAGGCAGTCAGGAAGAGGAAATTTTTATTTACTTAGTTCATTTTGATTGTTCTCCCAGCCTAACCTGGATTCTTGGGTTTTATGTGGACTACACTGGAGTCACAGACTAAACACCTGAGCCATCAGGGCATCTCTACTCTTTTTTTTTTTTTTAACATAAATGCTAACCTCCCTGAATCTCTTGATTTTTTAAGACAGTATCTATATTGTTCTATCTCCTTTTTTATTTATAATCTATGCATGTGTTCCTTCTATCTTGACTTAGGGAGAAGGTGAGTATATAGAACTTTGGGCACTAGTAGCACATATAAAACATAATAGCACAAATTCCTATTTTCCATGAGATACTAAGTTGGAAGTGGGGTGTGGGGCTAATAAACCAGCAGAACAAGTTATTCATCCAAACCTAGTTTATATCTTCGAAATTTCATTTTATAGATTACTGTATTAGATGCTTTCATTTCTTTTTATGGCCTACTCTATCTCAATCAAAATCTTTTAAAATGGCAGCTTTCTTTACGGAAAAAATAAGTAGAGTTTTCTTGTTTTGCATACAAGGAAACTAATATATAGACATACATGCATATATATCTTGAGGTTCATTCTCTAAATTTTTCTGAATGTCCATTCTCTTTTGTGCTCAAATTTTGCTGCCGATAACTAGTTCTAGTGCTGTGAGGTTCAGAAAAATGTTAATTCTAGATATTTGAAAATCTTGATTATCTGACTTGTGGTCAGTCTAATACTTCATCTTGATCATTTGTTTTGTATTAAATTTAACAACTGAAAGTTTGGAGCAGCTTCCCACATTCAGTGAGAAATATCCCAGAGAAATCTTTCATTTAGTTATTTGATTAATCAGTCATTCACTTATTTACTGTTTCTTAGAAGATGGTATTCTGGTATAATGGGATTCAAAATTGAATTAATAGAATCCGTCTTGGAAAATATATATTCTTGAGAGATGACAAGCATGAAATTAATAAGTACTTATAGCATCTTATAATCCCTATCATAGGGGATATACAGAGGAGTATGGTGGTGGCATTTGACAAAGATTGATGAACTCTGTCTGCAAAGGATACAGACTAGAGGAAAGTAGAATTTAGCTGAGTTAGAAACTCATATACATGACATTAGCTGATTCTTTGATAAATAGTTATTAAGGAATTTTAATCAGAGAAGGAAACTGAGATGGTGATCATTAAAAGGAAAAATAAACAAGTAAAACAAAACCTTCCTCACATAAATGTAAAAAATATTGTGAGGGTATGCTTTAAAGAAGAAAAATCTTTTAGAAAATTATAGCGATTATGTAAAAAAGAGATAAAAAATAAGTTTAGCAAAGTGACAATGGAAATGTTTTAAAAAATAGGCCATCTTTAAAAGAGACTAATGTGGTAAAATTATTATGGCCGCATGATCCATTCAATTAGAAATTGTTTGGAGAAAAAAAATCTGAAAGATGAATTTCAGGTATCTGGCTCTCCTGGTCTCACCATGGAGAAGAATAGAATTAGATATGTCAAGGAAAAAGTATCGCCTGTCACATTTTGACTATGTCTTAAATGTTGATTTTTAGTATCTATTGACCTGTGAAAAATCGAAACGCATGGTTATCCTGAATCAAGTCAGAGCACTGAAATCAATAAAAACTCTTTAAAGGTTTTCTTAGAGAAGAGATGATATAAATTTTTTAGAAAGTCTAACTAGGCATTCACCTAGTATTTTTACATTCACAGCTAAATACAGAAAACTAACTGCTTTAGCATATATGTGTGACATATACAAAAAAAATTATTTTTGTGTTTAATAGTATTTTATCATTGAATAGTTTTGTATACTATAGCAGAAATTGAGTATGTATTATTCTGGACATTTATACCTGTATTTTGTCTCATCACATAAATATTGGAGAAATGATAAACAAGATGAAGAAAATACAGTTGATAAAATAAACTCCAGAAATATCATATACTATGAAATCCATTTTGTCTGTTTTTGTGAATGTACAAATAAATTGCCATTCCTCAAAGTTATTGCAGATATTACATCATATATTTTTAAAAATGAAGTTAAAGATTGTTATTAATGGATGAAATTGCCACTGAAACTAGATTTACAAAACAGAAAAAGAATAAGCTAAAAATATGATGGTAATGCTATATTTTTCTTTCTAAAAGCAGGGTAATGAGTTTCATATGTTAATACAATTTTTGTGGAAATAAAATTAATTTAAACTGTATTTCAAATGTAAGTTGAAAAGTGAGGAAAAATGTTCACAGGTCAACAGTCAAATAGATAGCTATTCTCTCTATTTTGTATTTATAAAGATTATATTGGAACATAATAGTTACCCCAAAGCATATGTGCACATTATACACAAGAGTGCATTTTATGCAACAAAACATAGTATTTATTGTTTCTCTTATTCATAATGCCATATTCATTTTGGGATATTTAAATTATATCTCAGTCTAAATTTTACTCCACACCCACCACCAGAGTTCCAGTGTCTTTTGCCACCACTCTTTACCCTATTTCCTTCCCTCCCCTTCCTTCCCTTCCCTCCCCACATCCAAAACCACAGTCTTGTGTCCTCTTAATTTTGTTGGGATTTATATGCTCATTTGTTTCATCTCATTATACTCCACATCATGAAACTATCCTGCATTTTATATATTTTACTTTTCATGATGTTCTTTCATTATCTTAAATGTTTCCCACTTTTTCTTTAGTACAGAACATAGGGGGTCTTCGTAGTCAAGACTAATTTAATAATAATATCAAGATGATTTTTCTGCTACCATGTGAGATGCTCATTGTTGACTTTTAGCATAAATCAATAAATACACTAAAATACTTCAGTTTTAATTTTTAATATGTCAAATATAAGCATTTACAACCCACACATAGAATAATGATCAGGTATTACTAATAAGTCTTAAAAGTATAAAAATAATCTGGGACCTAAAAAGCTTGAGAACCATTGTTTTCGGACAAATTACTCTTATCTTGAAAAATGAAAGCATGCAGAGTTTTATTTCTTTGTCACTGTTGTTTCTCATACAGACTTAATAACATAACTTTTAAACAAAGTAATATGTTTTATTTCATAGAGAAAATAAGAAGTAGATAATTTTTAAATGTCATAAATGAGCATTTCAGCACATTAGTACAGCTTATTAATGTACATAATACATCTTTCCACAGGCATACACACATTCCTCATACAACTTCTCAAATGAAAAATTGAACATATTTATTATCATAACCCAAAGCAATAGTCTTTCTATAGCATGAAAAGAAGGAAAATTATGTAACCTTAAAATTATGCTTAGCAATGTTTTGACATCCTATCATATATAAATCATATGCATACCTAGTAATTAGAAATTAATTTAAATTACTGCAGTTTTAATTGAATTCTATGTGTTTTAAGTTACTTAGATATCTGAAAGCATCTTGAATCTGATCACTGAAATACAAATTTTCAAAAATGACAGTTTAAAAATTTGGAACTTTATAATTTTTATGTTAAATATATAGGCTAACAGTTTATTTTTCTTCCTAAAAGCATTTATTTTTGGTAAAAATAAACAGTCAAATAGATATAATATCAGGCTGTATCATATTTAAAACTAGTAGCTAACAGAGAGATATAGTTATTTTTATTTTAAATCAGTGCTATTAAATAATTCTCATTTTTCAAAGATTTGATTAACTATATGGCCTTGAATTCTAAAATGTTTCTTCATTTCTGTAGGAATTATTTTTTAGTCAGGGGCATTTAAAGCATACAGAATTTGATATTACTTATTTTCTGGGAATGTTAGCAATAGCAAACTTACATAAGTACTTATCCCTATTCACCAATCCACAGTTTTCCTTTAATTTAAAACATTTTATTCATTGTAATTATAAATACCATTCAGTATAGGAATTTTTTACACTGACATAATAGGTAAAAGTTCTAGAAATGTATAGACAAATGGAAATAAGATAATAGAGAGATTATAGTTTCAGTTCTGCAATTCAGGAAACATACGATCATAAAATTTCACTGGTATAGACATCAAAGAGCTGTTTTTCTTCTTGATAGGCATGAAATTCTTAATAGACTAAATAAAACTCAGATTAATTCAACAAATGTACAACAAATAAAAAGAATAACAAATGAGAATCTTACTGGTTCTTGTCCAATCAGCAGAAACCTTTATAAACACTATTCAATTATACCAATAGCTGGTTATCAAATGGTCAGATCTTTCAAAAACTTAATTCTGAATAACTGTTGTCACAAATGAGTTGTAATATGAGAGGTGTGCACAAACCAAATCCTCAAACAAAAAATGCTACAGCAAAATATGGAAAGCAAGAAAGAAAACAAGCAAAAACTATGAAAACAGGAAAGTTAAAATTGTTTTGTTGCTTTGATTTCACCACTGAGAAAAAAGCTAGTTATGCTTGAACTCAAACTGCTCCTTAGAAACAGTTTTGTGTCAATAAGTGCATCTGCTTCCATCAAGTGAATTTATTGGATATCTTGATGATTTTCAAAAAATTGTATATAAGATCTTTAAACAATTGCTTAAAAATGTTTTACTTAGTTTATAAACTAATAAGAAAACCAGTAAGACAAATAGTGGGTTCAAAGGAAAATTAAAGAAACACACACATATGAGTAAGAAGGTAAACAGAAACAAATACATAAATGAATGCAGAATATTTTTACTGATAAAAATTAATTTCTATAGGGAATAATTGTTTGCTTTGTTATCAGTTTCCACCCTTATGAGAGCTGTACAATATCTCCAAAACTATGAAAGACTGACACAAAACAGAAGGGTGACCTTGGAAGGACATCCACTCTTTTTGTTCCATTTAAAGACTTTCTATTTCTTTTTCAAACATCTCTCGAGCACCTATTTTTAATTAATTGCCATGATGAGTTTTCTATTATAAACCAAAGAGGTAAAAAAATAAATAGAATAAATAATTATAAAATGTAAAAACTTAATTTTCTGGTATTTGAAGTTTCTCTTCATCCTCTGACTAAGGGTGAATCAGATTTTTCCTATGTCATGACAAGTCTTAAATCCTTCTCTGGTTTTACACTCTTTCTCTTTGTTTTTCACTCGCAAGATGTTATAGGAAACTGAAGAAGAGAAAAAAGTAAACACACACACGTACACACATTAGAGTAAACATCTGGGATCTTTGCATAGAAAGAATTGACTTGACTTGCTCAATAGTGTCATTTATGTGGAGTCAGAGGTTATGATAAGATATCACTTTGAGAATAACTTTGATTAAAAGATATAATATCTGCAAATTATATGCAATTTTACTGATACATAAATCTGATAAGCTATTAAATATTAAATACAATAATATCAACTGATAAATATTAAACATTGTTACATTGTTGCTAGAAAAGATTAGCATATAAATTGTTAGTGAATACTGTAAGTTAGAGATAAACAGAAGAGATCAAAGGATATTAAGGATACATATAAATATGAAAAGTATAGTGTTTTTCTTCATATTTTCAAAATGAAACTTAGCTGTATCCGTGGAAATCTTATAATAAAATATTAAAAGCAATAAAATTATTCTCCTAATGGAGTGGTTGTTATGATGCATTTTTCATCAAACAAAGATTTTTCATTTAAAGCAAAATTTAGGTACAAACACACATCATGTCACTGCTAATTGTAAGGAAACTGTAAGTCTAACATAGCAAGAGAATAAGGATATTGTGTGAATATTATGATTTAAAGCCCTTTACCACTAAGAATTCCTGAAGCTCAAAGTAATAATGTCTTTTGCATTAATGTGCAGTGAAGCAAATGTTACATTAATCTTCATAAAAAGTTCAATTCTTTTGAGATGATAAGGAGATAATATCAACTGTATTAATATAAGAGAATTATTAGCTGACATTAGAAGATAATATACATTTCACATTGTATATTTGCAATTTTCTACTAATATAAGTGGAAAAATATATTTTGTTTGACATTAAATTTTTGAATGATATTTCCCCTTTTTGCAACCAAGATTATAGATATGTTATAAATTCTTTATATATATGCTTTCTTATTTTATTGGTAAATGTTTTTCTGAAGCATTTTATTGACTACTTTGTTTTGGTTTAATTTAGTTTGATATCAAATCAGAGTAGATAATTGAATATTAATACTTTACATTTCAAATTTTTTTTTTATGAATTCTAAATTAAACTTTTCATTCCATTGCTTTACGGTTATGTTATGACATTTTTTTCTGGTTGTAATCTTCTCTATTTCTTGGGGGAAGAAATCAAGTGAAAGTTTTTCATTTTAAAATGGAAAATAACAAAGAAATACAGGCATAAATTCATATTTCAGGTATCTTTCTGTGTTTCTAAGTTTAAATCTATGAGGCAAAGAAGGTATTTGACTTTATGGTAAGTAAAGTGAAACTTTAGAGAAGCTAGCAATTGGAATCTCCCTTATGAGAGATGATTTGCAAATATTTTGTTTATAATGCACAGTTAAATTCTGTAATAATCATAACTTTATAAAACCTAGATAATTTTCTTGGGTTACTATATATTCTGTCTCAAACCATTATGAAAACTTGTAACTGGAAATAAAATACTGAAACTGTACAGTTTGTTACCATGCTGAGAGTATCTTATGGAATATATTTTTTCCCTTCTAAAATGATTAATTTTATGTTGAACAAATTAGGATAAAATAAAAATAATTTAAATATGGACTATTGCTCTAATATCAGATATTCTCAATTTTATTTTAATGTTGTGTGCTATCCCCACAAAGTTTAGTGTTTTGGAAACCACATTTTTACTTGCAATTAAATCTAGATAATATTAAGCATCATGCTTAAATAATTTTATTATTCTTCATATTTGGCAATTATATTTCAAAATAATTATGCCTAATAATGCTTCTTAAATTAAATCAATCCCATGAGTACAGCATGAAAATTTCAGAAATATTGTATAGAATTCTGAGATATGTCTTCAAGATAGCATGATACTATTTTGAATATCAACTTTGAGATTGAAAGTGCGATATTAAAATTGCCCCCTAATAATAATGAATTTGTTACCGAAAATGGCCTCTGTACTTTGGGGCCAAAATAAGGAATGAGGAGAGCGCATTTAGGTGGATAAAGAAAAGAAAGTTTATTTCTTTGCCAGGCAAAGGAGGTCACATAGGCTCGTGACTTAAAATTCTGTGGACCTCCCTAAGGAAAGGAGTCGGTTATTCTGTAGGGGTGACACAGTCTCATCTTCTATATTCTTGAAGTTCAGTTTTCGTCCAGATGGTGATGACAAGTTAAAGCATTGCTTTAAAGATTGCTCATTATAAATATCGAAATAGCTCTTTAACCATTGACAAAAAAATTCCATAATCTCACACAATATACCAAAATAATATATCTCAACAGCACTCAGCACAGTCTTATGTCTATTTTCAACTTTTTTCATGTCTCTTGGCACTATCGACTTCATTGTTTTGGTCTGTCATTCTAGTGCACGAAGGTTAGAGATGATATCAATTACAAGCGGTAATAAACCTAGAGCTCTAGTTGCTAGCAATGTTCCTAAGTGTAGTCACTAGGTTCATAAGCTTTTACATTTTACATATTGCCCTATTTTCCCTATATCAAATTGTCTCAGTTTTAAGTTTTGAATCTATAGGAAACTTAAAAAGTGGAAGAATTCTTCTTAATAAAGAAACTCTTTACAAATTTACATTTTTTTCAGTTACAAAATAATGAACAATCTCTAGTCATATTATTAAGGGAGTTATATTTCATTTAATAAATAATGTAATGAAGTATTAGAATAGTATAAGCATATTTTAAAAAATATAAATGCATGAATGTTTTATTAAATATTTCAATAATCAGCATTCGCATAACTTACGTTAGTTGAAATCATCAGTTCAAACAGATCACACAAATATTTGGAAAAGCAAAAATAATCTAAAAATAAACACCATCAATACAAGCGAAAGATAATACTCCTCTCCCACATCACCAATAAAAGAAACATTTTTAAACATAATGGAAAGCCACAGGCAAATAGGTGCTTTTTGAGAGAAGAAAGCTAAAAATGTTTAAAAGTTCTTTCAAATGTTTATTAATTGACTACTCCACATGGAGTATTGTGCTTCTATGTCATCCTCATGCTCTGTGTCCTGCTTCTTCCATAACAAAAGTCATCTTATTAAATACTGCAAGCCCTACCCCTCCCTTAACCCATACTTACCTCTGAACTGCAAGCCCTGTTCAAAATAGAGTGAGGGAAGAGGTGGAAAGAAGTTGGAAAAAAATTCAAATCAATATGTGGTAGTTTGAAAATTGACAAATGTATGATTGCTCATTATAGATATTGAAATAGCTCTTTAACCATTGACAGAAAAATTAAATCCATAATCTCACACAATATACCAAAATAATTTCCAAATTATTACAATTAAATATAGATAATATATTTAATTTAAAATTATTTTAGAAAAAGATGTCTTAAGCATGATAGTAAACCATATAATTTAAACAAAAACTTGTGTAGTTTTATTTGGTACATAATATTTAAATTTCTAGTATATACAACATCCCAAACAAAATTAAAAGGTTAAGTTGACAATTAGGAAAAATTTTACAGCAAACCTTAAAATATTCATTGTTTCATGCCCTGGTGACCTAGTGGATAATGCCACTAGTCATACGTCACATACATCCCAAAGGCTCATGTTCAAGACCTGGAGCTGGGGACAACAACCAAGAAGAACAACTAAATAAAATAACAATTTCTTCTTTCTCTCTCTTCCTTCTTCCTTACCTATTCATCTTCAGTCTTGCCTGTACTTTTCCTTAATTTTTTAAAAAGTTTTGTTGTATAGAAAATATTAATCAGAAACAAAACAGCAAAGATCCAATAAAAGTGGTAAAATACAGTTATGCAAGTTACAAAAGATTATATATGCAAAATATATCAATATGAGATTATTCAATTTTGCTTGCTATATTAATCAAATCACCTATTGTTCTGTAACAAGTTGTTCCAAAACTTAGAAGCTCTAAACATTTATATTCTCACAGTTTCTGTGCGTCAAGAATACAGGAGTGGTTTAATGGACGAAAGTCTTTTATGGTGATGCGGTAATGTCATCTGCATTCAAGATGACCCACAAAGTAGTTAATCTTCCTACAGCTCCTGAAAGAAAGTGCTAGAAACTGGGTGACTTAAAAAAGTTTATTGTCTCAGTTCTGGAGGTTAGAAGCTCAAAACCGTTTTTAACAAGATTGAGATTCTTGCCACACCTCACTCCTTGGATTGCAAATAGTATCTTTTCCCTTCTGCCTTTTCATATTTTCTTCCCACTATGTGTATCTGTCTTCATGTTTAACTTTCCCCCTTTTAAAGGATGGTAGTCATATTGGATTACGGCAAATTTATCCTGATGGCCTTATATTAAATAATTATATCTAAAATGACCCTGTTTCCAAATGTGGCCACATTCTGAGGTGTGGGATGTTAAGATATCAGCTAATGAATTTTGGAGGAGCGCCATTCAACCCTTTCCACTCACATAGCTTTCCACAGATCTAATTCAGAGTTCTCAAGACTTGGCAGCTGATCTTTTATAGATAAAATTCCCAAATGAGAACAAAGAAGAACCTACAATGTCCTCTGTAGATAGTTTAGGACATCGCTGGCAACTGGCAGTCATTTCCATGATGTAAAACTATAGTTATTAAGTTAACACACTTGTTAGAAGAGGGAAATCAGTCTCCACCATTTAAAGGAGTGGATTTTCACATATATATTTATTATGTGTATAATGTACATATTCATATATATCTATATGTATATATTTTAAGATACTACACAAAAAGCAAAGAAGTAAGAATTAAAAAATAATCAAGCATCCTGTTAACTAAAAAAATTGTAAAAATAATAAAAATCTACTGGCACCTAATAGGTATTAGGTATGGATAAAAATTCAAAATGAGAAATTTGTATTAAAAATTCATCAAAATGTATATGAATGTGCTTACTCACTGACAAAGTAACTATAGGACAGTAGACCTGCTAATGTAAGGAAAAGTGAAATGAAAATGGTAGTTATTTTGACATGAGGGTTGGCTTCTGGTCTATGAATGATCTCATGAGGCAGAATAGATAATCTACTGGACACAAACTGGTGTCTGTCTGGGATAAAAAAATCTTTCCTGTTCTTTAAGAAACTAAATGCCAGCTCTCTTTCTTAAAATAGATTGTACTTTTGCTCCAAATATTACAAAATAGATATCGTTGCCTAAAATATGAGGTCATTGTTTGAAAATAATTTGAAATTCAAGGATAGATAAATTTAGCATTAGTCTTATGGGAAATTGATGGAAATAAATAAATGTGAATTTCAGTATTCTGAATAGTTGTATTTTTTGTTTCACTGTTCTACTAGGCTTTTTATGTTGGTATGCTGAGTCTAATAGGAGACACAGGGCTGTGGATTGTCACATTAGACACATCTAAAACATGAAATTTCAGTTTGTGGAAATTGTGGATGGTGGACTGAATAAGCTGAAAACCTTCCTGCAGGAAAATAAATTCCGGTAAATGTTAAAATAAAATCTAACCATGATCCTTTTAATATTTGCATTTGAAAGCAACTATAAATTTGTTTAATAAGCAAAGAAAACATGTTACCCCAATTCAACTCAGCAGCACAGACTAGAATTGAGGAGTAGTTGATAATTTTGGAAAATTAGAGGTTTGACTTTCACATGTTTATAGAACAATGAGTATACCTACCGTGAAATGGGAAGTAGAAAAGAAAATAGTCATAGTAATACTCAACAGATATTTTAATTCTGTGCTAAAGAGGGCTTGAAAATAAAATATGTACTCACTTTGACGTCCAGTAATCTTCAAACTGAAAATTTAACATGAAAATACATCCTTTGTCAATAATAAACTCCCAGTAATCAACCAAAATGAATGCAATCTTTTCTGGACAAATATTCTCCCTGAGATATACAGGATTCTCAAAATAAAAGCCCTGCAAAAGATAGCATTGTAATCCAAAATTACATTACACATTGGAAAATAAATTCACTGTGAGCAATTCATAAAACAGAAAACTGGAATGCACGTGAATAATTTTTGACTTTAAGTTACAACAGAAATATGTTACATATATATATATACATATACACACATATATCTCACAAAAAATTCAGGCATATTTCAAGAATCAGTTAGAAAATTAAGAAACACAAAATATTTCAGAAAGCATAATTTTATCTTTCATTTTTGTTTCTGCTTTAAAAAATTGATTTTGCTGAAAGAATATTGTATTATAACATTAAATAGGTTTAAGATATACATATCTTATTTATGTTAAGATATGCGCAATAAAACATTTGTATATACTACAATAAGTTAACCACTTTTTTCATTTTTTTCCTTTGCTATACAATTCATTCCTTTTACCCTGTTAGCCCTTCCAGCTTCCCTTCCTCTTCCTGTAAACATGGATTTGCTTTTATTGACTAAATGTCTGTTGCTATTGAACTTAGTTCATTTTCGAAGTCTATTTTTGTTCATTCATTTGCTTGATATATCTACACACTACTATGAGTGATATCATTTTGTTAAACTTCTGCAAGAATTCAAAATAAACACTAGTATCTTAATATCTTTTTTTTTTTATTTTATCAGAAAAATTAACACTTCTACATATTTTAGTACTTTAAAGTTTTCCACTTGAAAGTAAAATGATAAATTTTAAGGTTAATTAAAATAAACCAGAAGTGAAAACATGGTAAATGAATTTTCTGAATTCTTAAAAACAAAAACAAAATCAGACATTGGCCAGTTGATAGTAGAAGCTCCTATTTACTAAATATATTTCTTTGAATTTTTAGTTTTAGTTTCAAAACAATAATTTCAAGGAGAAATGATAAATTTGCTTCAGTATGCAAATATGTATATTTAGCATTTTCTGTATTGATGTATTGGTGATTTAAAAATATTTTTAAAGTCTAAATTAAAGTCCTAGTAAAAAATATACTTTCTGATATAGCTCACATTTTCTGATATGATTTATACACAAAATTTCTATATTTTATGCTTACTTGTGATTTTTATTTTTAACAGTGAGTAATTGTAAGCAAATGACATTAGAATGTAAAAAGGTCTGTGGAAAGAATATTGCAAGTTCTTATATATGAAATACTTATGCTCAGTAACAAGAATTAAATCTTCCTTAAAGAAAAATATTAGGCAACAGTAACTCTCAGCAGCAGTAATTTATATTTAGAAATCTGAGTTCCTTACTGACTTCATTATTTGGTGAAAAAAATCCATACTTGTTATAGGAAACTTATTTAATAATTTTAGAGAACATAAATGTATTGTGATATCAACCAGGAGAGATCTTTTAAAATAGATTTCATTTCAGAATGTGCATCATGCATAATTAAATTCAATTTGGCAAGCATTTGTGGAGGAAAAAACTATACCGGATTTTTTAGCTAATGTTTTAGATATAGAGAATATTTTTAAAAATATTAATTTTTAAAATTATATCTTGTTTAAACTAGCCTTCTTCCTATTCATGTAGCAATTTGACATTACTTCTCTTAAAAGGCAACTTGCAGAAAGCAAAAGGGAAAAAAAATTTCCCCACACAAAGCTTGGAATTAAGAAAGTCTAGGCTCTTGATTAAAAGGAAAATGAATTATCACATAAAGAGTCAATTTTATGGGATAATGTTGAGAAATTAAACTACTGCCCACTTTTCTCTCCCCTCCACTAAATTTAGGCAAGAAAGAGAGCTCCCATTTGAAGTGAGAGCTTTATCTTTGATGAACAAGTAATGAAAACTGAGATGCTATTATGTCACTAAGGAAAATGGTCCTCCTATGGTTTCCCAATCTCAACCATATCCCAGAATAAGGATTTTTGAGATGAATCTTGAAAACTGATCATTAATTTCACCTGAAATTTCAGATATTGCCTACCCACATAAGATTGATTAACCTACCTTAATTCTTGAAAGTTAGTTATAGTTTATCATATTTCAGTTTTTTTCACATGGTTCATCATCAATGATTGGTAGTATTGACTCAACATTGGGAGATATTTTGTATTTTTTATTTTTTCTAATATTGTCATATATTTAATTATTATTTTTTTAAATTAAATATGCCTTAAAATAGCATTGCATTATAACATTGCATAAGTGTGAGGTATGCATATCATAAACTATTATTTGTATATAATACATTGTTTACCATCAAAAGTTCAATTATATCCTTCACCATACAATTGACTCCTTTTGTCCAATTTGCCCACCTTCCCTCCCTCCTCCTTCTCTTTTGTCAACAACTAATTTGATTTTATACACTAAAACTCTAGTTTGCTTGATGTGATTCATTTGTTTGTTTTCTCTATACACTATATATAAGTGAGATCATATGATTTTTTTTCCCTGACTTATTTCACTCAGTATAATTCCCTTCCATTCAAACTACTGGCAACCTAAATGGAAAAATTTTGTATCCTTTTTGAAATATTATAGTAACATTTCATTGCCTACAAATGCTACATCTCTTTTATCCACTCATTTTTCAGTAGGCACTTAGATCATTTCCATTTCTTGGCAATTGTAAGTAGTATCTCGATAAACATAGAGGAGATATTCACCACTTATAGCTATGGTTGTTAAGAAGCCAATGTTCAATAATCCTAATGCTTTCTCTTTGTGTGGGGTACAAAAGAGATGAAAATGAAGATGAAAAATTAATAATTAATAGATACTCACATGTTAAAAAATCATTAAACTCTCAGATATAAAATGAGAGCCCATGATTTTCAATCAGAGGGTCTTGCAAATATTTGCTGCTTCTGGTAAGTTTGTCTAAAAGTAAGCAACTAAATAAATATTAAACTTCACTTTTAAGAAACCATTTGTCAAAGAGGACACTTGAAGAAAATCAACATTAATTTTCAAAATATTTTCTACCTGAAAATTGTACAACTATATAACCTTTATGTATCTTTCAAACTCTAGAATTCAAATGTGCTTATATGTATTATACCTTCTGTTTCTTAAAATGACTAATGTATAACAATATTTTCATTCTACATGATAGGGAAATAGGTTTACAGTATTTATGAATAAATTTGGAAACTGTTGTTAGAAAAGGTTGCTGCTCTTCTTTTCTTTTTCAGCATCTTCTCTGTACTTGGCACTTGGAGAGAGAAGTAAATAAAATGCAGTTTTCTATCATCCTTTACCTCAGACCAGACTGTCTCATACTTGAAAAAAAATGCATATTTTCTATATTCTAGAACAGCAAAGCAGGTAAGGGTGAAATTGCAAACTAGGCATAGCAACACAATACTACTTAGAAAGCTTAGAAGTCAGAACATTTAACAGTTCTTTAATAGTATTGGTGCCTACAGGTCCTTAGCCTGTTGGGAACTTCATGTCAAAGACGTAGGAGAACTATGCTCTCTGTCTCGAATATCTGATTTTATTAAACTTCCAGGTTGTGCATCTAGAGCTTGCATTAGGCATAGTGTTTCAAAAACTGTCTTTCTTTCTCATGGCCTACTGCAGGTTATTTTGTCCACTAACCCTTCTAAAGGCTACATTCAAAATTTCAAGTCCCTCTTCTCTTTTCCAAATCATAAACTTTCGCTTCCTTGTACTTTTGGAAAAAAAGGAATCTAAGCCTATGTTAATAGGTAATAACAAGTTTCCACTAAAAAATTGAACATAAAGCCAAAATAGGAAGAAGTCATTATAATGAGTCCTTCCTACACTTTTGGAAACGAGACAGCATTTTTTATATTGATATGCTTGTCCAGAGACCTCCAGGGACCATGTGATTGAGTCAGTATTGGTGGAAACCTGTCAGAATCATTTTCAAATTCTTGAGACTGTCTTGTCCTGCTGTTGGTCATTTAGCAGTTGGTATTGCTCCATTCAGTCTTGTACCGCCATCCTTATATGCTGTCTTTTTTTTTTTTTTCACTCAGGCAGATATTCTTATTCTTTTAAAAGGCCTCAACTACAAAACATTTGGGCATCTTAAATATTTTTAAAAGATCAGTCAACAATTATATTCCACATTTAATTGATACATGTTTCTTAGTTCCATTAAAAATATTAAAATATAGTCTTGGCTATGAGGGCTATAGAATTTTCTATATTCTCAATGAAAATTTGGGTTCAAGGCCATAAGGATTTTTTTTATGAAATGACGTTTAAACCCCAATAGAGACTACATAGGAAAACACAAATTAACTATATAATGTATAAGTATCTTTGCAGTTATGCTGCAATGATATTTATATATATACATATATGTATATATATATGGAGAGCAAGAGAGAGAGAGAGAGAGAGAGAGAGAGACACACAGATTTAAATTATTACATTCTACAGAATTATGCTTTGAACCTAATGGTATTGGTGATAGAAGAAGGCCAAAGATCTAATCTGATTTAGGTACTTCAGTAGCCTTTGATCTAATATTAAACAAAGTGACGACAGACAATGATAGGAATATCAGTGCAGTATTTGGCTGACATTCTAGCATATAAAACAGTCATATCCATTTCAGATCTTTGTATTTCCAGAGCAATAGTATGACACAAGACTGGGAAAACAGCCAGGCAACAATGCATGCTCCTGCAGAAAAAAATATCCTAGAGATATGCATTAACTCTTCAGTGGGCAGATGTGAAAAAAGTGGGGGGGTGGGGTAATCTTCTTTGCAGTGTGGAAGAAGAGTGTGTATCAAACCATCAATTAATCACTTAAAGGTAATGATGAAACTCATTCTGAAGTAGTCAACTATAGATTCAAACATCTGTAAAGAATGACAGACAACAGAAAGTGGTATACTTTGTTTTCCTTCACTTGGAAAGTTTGGTTTCAGTAAATAAAACAAAATGATCAAGATGAAAATATTTAAGAATAAACAACAATCACTGAGATTCACTCTTCTTTGGCAAGAAAAAAAATTTAATTACTGAAGACTGGATTTTTTTATGTGTTGGACTATTGTGGTAGGAGAATGGATCCTTTTATTCATTTTCTCCTTTGAATTTATTTTCCCTATCTTCGGTAAAATATTGACATAGTTCTTAGTCACCATCAATAACTCCATATTTTTCATATACTTTGCATATGTAAATAATTGTTAAAAGACTGTCCCTTTCTCAGACCTGACTCAATATCAAATAGCTGATACTGGATGGAGACCCTATACAATGTAATGTTCGTGAAAAGAACTTTAAACAGTATTCAAATGTCATTAAGCTTCATATAATTTATTTTGAAGTGAAGCCCTTTACATGTAATGAAGGTAAAAATTCCTTTCATTATTATTCAGACGTTATTCGACGTCAGAAAAATATCATGCTAAAGAGAAATTTTCTAAGTGTAGTGAAAGCCAAAAGCTTTTTAATCATGAATCAAATATTACTAAACACAAGAAAATCCATACTGGAGAGAAACCCTTTGGATGTGATCAACGTGGAAAAGTTTTTAGCATAAACTCAAAGCCCTCTCAACATCAGAAAACTCATGATAAAAAAAATCCCTAAAAAGTTAGAAGATGCAGATATACATTCAAAAATCACTTATCTTTTGTTGGAAATTGGAAATTTAAACTAAAGAATTCAATGCAAGAAGGTTTTCAGTCTTGTGCATAAATTCACCTTACATGGAATATTTTAAAATATAAATACATATGTTGAAGAAATGAAACTGATCAGAAATGCATTTTCAGTATTGAACCATTCTTTGATGCCCCTAGAGAATCAAGAGGAGATGGATAAATTGCAACAATTCTAGGATTTAGTTTCAGTCCATAGAGAATATTACTTGTAGAATTATTTGTAATAAGTTGATTTCCTGTACAATATAATTAATAAATTCAAAGTTTTCTAAAAGTAAGAAATTAGAACATTGTTAAGGGTAATTCTCTTAAATTGACCAAATTTCAATCACCCTTAAATAAACAATTTATATTTGAGAGAATAGTGAACTATTAAATTAAACATACTTTATAGTTCTGTTTAGATACTATAAACCATTTATGTTTTAATATATTTTATTCTAAAATCACTTTATATTATTACTTTCAAATTACTATGCTTACCATAGAGCTGTAACTATTACTAAGATATGTTCATTTTAATCAGCATTATGTATTATTTTTTCTTTTGAATTAGTGCATCTATTTGCCTTATAAGTCAATAGAAACTCAAATAAGCAGAGTTATTATGCAACTCTAAAATATTTTGTAGAATAATCTTTTAACTTCTTATGTACTGTATTATTAGCATCCACCTTTTCTAATGTGAAAATAAAATGTTAACTGTACTTTCATGCTGTGTAAAACTTACTGTGTGCCAAGCAAAATTGTAAATATATTAAAATTGCCAAAAAGTTTCATTAAATGGAAGCTAATTACTCAAAATCACATTTTCTTAGTTTTTCTTATGAAACCTCCACTTGAATATCAATGGCTGTCTTACATTGGCCTTTTTGTAGAACTTTCTAATGAGGCATAGGTAATGAATCTTTGAGTACCTCAGTGCATCCCCATGTCCCTAATATGAATGCTGTGCTCTTAATCTAACATATTACAATTTTCCTTAAATCTGACTCCTCTCATTTCTATAGAGTCTAACCCTCACTGACGCTGCGTCCATCAGTCATAGGAACTCAATTCTCTTTGCCTGTTAAATTCGGGAATGCATACTTTCTCTTTCTTTTCCTTCTTCTTCAACCAACCATCAGTGGCAGTTCTGTATTGCCTTTTACCTTCGTAATACCCTAGGCAAAAACACACCAGTTACTATACATATGGATTTATTGCCAAGCTCCAGTTTTCAAATAATAATTTCTTAGAGACCTTCTTTTAATAGGGCCTTCTTTGTGGTCACACCAATCAGGGCTTATGAAATTTTGCATGAAATATTTGTCTCCTCATTTTACACATTCCTTTAATCTCTTAATAGTTAGAGTTACAAAGGATCATTCCTCCAAAAGAAAAATTTCAAAAACTGTGTAGTCTTCTCCATAAGACCAAAAATTCAGCAATTTGCAATTAATGAATTTGTCATTGTTTTTCAACTATCTTATGTTTTGCATATATAAATTTGATTAGATTACCAAGTAAATGTCATATGGCAAGTTTGCCAGTTCACCTAGAGGGTGTATGTGGCATAATTTGAAAGGAAAAGCTATTTAGTTTCCATTTTTCCTCCTATTTTCTGTTTTAGTTAAAACTTTTGATCAACTTAAAAAGTCTCAATCAAAATTATTTTACATATAAATGGTATAAGATTTATTTTTAAATATCATTAATCGATTCATTTGTTAAGTTTTTTTATAATACGTTTTGCATGGTGCTAAGTTTAGTGGGAAAGTACAAAAGATTGAATCTTTAGATAGCAAGTTAATTTTATCCATATTACAGAAAAACAAGAACAAGTATTGCTCTAGGCATATACATGGTAAGAGTAATTAGTATTTAAAGAAGGGTAAGATATGCAGACTAGTGTAATCACAGAAACCTTTTAAGCTTGCTAGGCCTGGAAGGATGCAGAAGACCTGAAGTATAAGGAAAATATTCATTCTAGAACTATGGGACTATACGGATTAGTGGAGTGGACAAGCCTAGTATATGAAGAACAATGAGAAAAGTAGCTTGACTAGATTCTAATAAGAATATTGAAAAAATAATAGGAGATAGACAAGAGAAAAGAGTGACCTATTGTAGAAAATAGTAAACAACACAAAAATATCTTAATGGAGCTATTATAGTAACTCATTTGTGGGAAAGATAGAAAATGTTGTTTTAAGTAATAATCATATTTTCTAGATATTTTCTCACTAAATTATAAAAATTAACTATTTAAGCAATTAAAACCAAATCCCTGTATTCTGTTGAGTACCTGTTGAGTAAAGCATAGTGATAGATAAGATGATATAATTAAATATAAAATAATAACTGACTTCAACAAAAACTTATGTATCTTAAATGAATGATTCATAAATGTCTCTTTAATAAAGTGAGAAATCTAGATATTCCTAAAAGTCATGGTTTTATACTATTTGATTGTTAGGGAAAGAAAAATAATTTTATATAATATAGAATATTACATAAGGTGTTATGAATTCATCACTTAACATCAAGTAATTTATCAAACAATTATTGAGTACCTGTTCTATGTAGAAAGTGTTCTAAGAAGACAGAAGGGGAAGATAGGGGAAAGCAACATCTTTTCCCAATAGAGTTTCTATTCTAATGTGATTAGCTAGTGTTAGTAGACACACACACATGTTTATCCAGTAGTGATAATTCAGGAGAAAAGAGAGCAGGAGGAGAAAGGGAAGATGACTGCTTTGGTTGTTTTATTTGGAATACTCAGTAAGAATTTAAGATCAAATTTAAACAGAGACCTTAAGGAAGTGTGATAATGAGAAATATAGGTTCGTGGAATAATTAAGTTCTAGGCAAAAAAAGATACTACATGTAAAATTCCTGATACAGATGTTAATTCAAAGTGTGTGAAAAAAATAAAATCAAGAAAATTATTGTGGCTGTAGAGGAGCCTGTGAGAGAAGAAGAGAGGGTGAAGACAGAGAGAAAACTGGTTGATTTGTATTGAGTGAGAAATCTGGTAGATTATACATGCCTCTTGTATGTATATGTTCATTATGCAGGGTCTTGTAGGTCTTTAATCTGTATTTTGTTTTTATTCTGAATTAAATGAAAAGATATTTGTGAATCTTAATCAAGAAACAATTACAAGGATATCATTCTGGAGACTATTGCTGATGGAGTTTTTTTTTCAAATAAATTCACTAATAAACTTGAGAAGTACTTTTAGAATTATAAGGGGAAAGTCTTATTGATATATATTTGAGAGGAAAAACAAAATCAGTGGAACAGGAAACAATAACAGACAATTCAAAAATTAGTACTTACTGGAGATTAAAAAAATAAAACAACCTAAGATAATGTCTTAAAGAGAGGTAGGGGAGGGATTGTATATTGCTATAATTTATAAAATAACCATTTATTAAAGCAAGTTTCAATGTTTTAAAATATAGAAAGGAGAGGAGGTTGTCACTGGACTGATATTATTGAATAAACAAGAATTGATTTATTGAGCAAATGGAGATGATGACCTTAGGAAGGAATCTTGAAAGTTTTCTTTTATAGTAACCAGTGGATATGCAGAACACATTTGTACAGGTGTAGGTTGCTTAGCAGATGTGGGAACCTATGGAAGCTTCTTGATCACTTCCATTTCCTTAGTGAAACAGGACAAAATTGAATATGGAGAAAGTGGTTGAAGGAAAGAAAAGAGAGTACAAAATGCATGACTGGGAAAGGAGATAGAATGTCATAGGCATGTGTAATAGAATGGTCAGTAGTCCCAAGATTCCTTCGGAGACTGATGATCATTATGTATAATGAGGCCAGCTGAATGGAGACTGATGATCATTATGTATAATGAGGCCAGCTGAATGGTTGTTCATTTTTCTCCTGCCTCATTCAGCTCCTATGGATGCATGTGAGGAAGAAAACAGAGTTGGATGCCCTCAGTACTGACTTGTCTCTCCAAAATAGGGAGGATAAAGGAATTAACTCTACGCATTGGAAAGGTTTTAATGAAAATCTAAGGAATTAAAAGTTCAATAATTAGAAAGTTAGGGTTGTCATGGAGAGGAGGATAATGAAATGTGTATGAGGTCAGCGGGTTGCAGGTTCTTAAGGAGGCGATGATGATTTAAAATTGGAGGACTTAATGGAGTGAGTTAAACAATTGAAGGTGATTATTAGGGAAAGCAATATTTGATACTGAATTTACATAGAGTGTACAATTATATAAGCATAAAATTTAGGCTATAACCCCATGAGTAGATAACTAAAGTTGAACATACTCAGAGAATTCTAGATTTTGAAAAAATTATCTTTGTGGTAAGAACAAATAGAAACTTTACATAAGAGTCTAATTCTCCTTGTTGAAACTGTAGGGAAGAGTTGTCATTAAACTATTATATCTTTCTTAAGAACCTTGAAACCATCCCTTTGATTTGTAAACCTTTGTGGGAGAATAGGAGCCTAACATCAGCAGATAGCTTGTGCTAAGTTTTAGAGTACATACCATCAAAAAATAAGTTTGTTCATATGCTAGATAAAATCAGTTACCTAACACAGATAGTCCCCTCATGATCAGATAGATTCAGGATGAAATCTGTGTGACAAATAGTGTAAGTCTTCTTTGCTAAAGATTAGTTATTATCTATGCTATAAACATGTATGTAACAAGTTATATCTTTTTGTGTCTTTAAATAATGCATTCTTTTCTGTCTTTGTCTTAGCAGATTTTGATGTGCAACATCATATTCTGTTTTCTTTTTCATTAAATATTCTATCATATTTGATACATTTTCTTACATCCATTT
The DNA here is from genome assembly GCA_004363575.1 of Solenodon paradoxus. Classification (NCBI taxonomy): domain Eukaryota; kingdom Metazoa; phylum Chordata; class Mammalia; order Eulipotyphla; family Solenodontidae; genus Solenodon; species Solenodon paradoxus. The sequence continues at coordinate 1,480,522 of RJWH01000051.1, forward strand.
GAGCTTTTTTAATATTCTTTATATATTGATATTTATTAGGGTAGCTCTGCTTTACAAATTAATATAAACTCACAGATGTAGTTTCCCCATATGTGTGGGTTCATCATTCACCTAAAACAGAGGTTGACATATTCTGCTTTAATACTTATTTAGTAATAAAACTCTTTATTTTTGTTACCTTTGTGAAGAGTCTTCCTAGTTTAGGAAATTTTACCATTAGCTGTATGTCTCCCAAAGCATAAGTAGCAAAATCATGGAGAATCATGACAGAGATACATGATCCAAAAATTTCCAGGATGAAGAGTAACCTAGAACTATGCAAGTGAGTTAAACAGAAAAAAACAAAACAAAACCAAAAAACAGAGACTTGTATGAATGGAAGACTGGCACGACAAAGGTATATTGCACAGATGCACATCGGGGCTAAATTGTGGCAGGGCAGCAATGTGGGGATTTCTATGGTCATTATATCAAAAATATTAAGAATTCACTAACTTATCTTTGACTACATGACTTGTTGTGGCTCAAAATGCAGAGAGGCATATTAACAAATAATAAGTCAGGAAAGTTTCCTTACATGAAGAATTAAATATCAATAAAAAAACAATTCATGAAACGTCACGTCAGTACATGAGTGATTGCCAAATGGGTTGTACAGATAATTTGTGCTGTAAATTCAGAAAATCAAGAGGGCACAAATTAAATGAGTTGGAAAGATATTTTTAAATTAATATGTATGGAGCAATCTCTGTATCAAATCAAAAAGATCATGTTTAAACTAGCTTTCAACTAGCACCTAGGACGGGACATACACCCCATGGGGTCTCAATAAGTGCTAATTATCATAATATCAAAGAGCAAGAGGCACCTCATCTAATTCAGCCCTCAGGCATCAGGCTTAAACCATCCGGAATAGATAAGAGGCTGTCTAAATTTAAAATCCTTCCATAAGAAACCTATTTATAATAATTTCTGTTTAGAAATATTTTATTTTTTTTAAAACCTAATGCTATTCTCTGTGCAATTGCTTTTATTATACTTTCAGGCAATCAAACAAAGATTAAATCATACTATTTACTAATAAGTTGTGTTTTTTGTGGTGAAATATTTTTCTTACATAAAAGATACAAGATATAGTACAGAATTAAAAGACTTGATTTCATTTTTCCAGTCATCTACTCATTCATTCATTCATTCATTTAGTTAATACGTCTTTTGAGATAAATATGACATTATTTGGTATTATTTCTTGCTATGAATCAAAATTTCTTCAACTTCGAAGCTTAAAATGACATCTTTATTGTTTCACAGTTTCAGAGATTCAGATATCTGGAAGCAGTTTAGCTGGGTGGTTTTGATTAAGGATCTTCCCAGAAGCCTCAATCAAGATCAAGATAATAGCAAGGAAGGCAGTCATTTAAAAAATATCAAGGAGATTTCTGCTTGCAAGCTCACTTTCTGGTCTTTTAGCAGGTATCAAAATATCACTAAGTTTACTTACATGAGACCCTCTACTGGGTCGCCTCAATATATATAGTTGGTTTCTTCTAGATGTGTTATTAAGAGAAAGTGAAAGAAGACATTCAAGACAAAAGCCATGGTCTTTTTCATATTTTATCCAATATGACATGTTCTGTTTTTTAGAAAAGAATCATAATTTCTAGCCCACACTCAAGAAGATGGAAGTTATTAGGAAGTCACACTACCACATGTATTCAACATGGTAGAGCAAATGACAAAGATCTTTGAGTCAAGAGACCCAAATTGGTGTTCCATCTCTCTTCATCCCAGTAAGGCACAGTACTTAATCTCACAGAGTTCTAACTTTCTTTTCTATAAATTGATAAGGATTGTAGTTACTGTACTATGTCATTGTATAGATTAAATCACATTCCTTAGGAGTTCCATAAAAGTGTTGTTTTTAAAGCAAGCTACTTAATGTAATTGATTTTCAATAAATGCTAAGGTGCAAGAAAAAAATTTAGAAAGACCCAAATGAATAAAAAATCATCTAGGTAAATCATCTAGTAAAGATAAACACTAACAAAGAACATGAGACATGATTAATCTTTAGAGAACAGACTGGGGCAGTTTGGTAGGGAAAAATCACATGAAAGACACGGATAAGATTTGGAAAAGTGAACAGTATAGTATATCCTTTTCTTTGACTTTCACCAATTGAACATTTCCCAGGTAAAGACTCAGCAAAGTACTGATGGCTACTTAGAGCTTAGATGTTTTTCAAGATTTTAAAGGAAAATAATAAATACTGTTTAAGGGTATCCTTTTATTGTATACAAAATACAGTCATAAATCAGACATGAATTCACTCTAAGCATTGATACTTTGCATTCAACTGGCCCTCCTCAGTGTTGCAAAACTCATTCAGGAAACTGAAATTGGTTTTGGGTAACTGGATGGTGGGAAGTCCAGTGGAGTAGAAGACCTGTAAAACAAAAATTAAAATGTACAAATTAAGACAAAATTGATAATGTGTAGCAGAATCTGAAATATGCTTATGTAGACAAAAGAAATATTCATTTTATAAGGTGTATCCAAGTTGGACAAACTATATATTAAGGAAAAGTGAATTTTTTTTTCTTTGTTTCATGTATATCTTTTTATTTTCTCTAAGTAGGATTTTTGTTATTTGTTTAACTTGAACAGGTAAGCTTGAAATATAAAGAGAAAAGAATTACAGTATTTTTGGAAATTTTCTTTTTGTGTTAAAACATATTAAATAGAATAGATTGTGTCAAAAATTCATTTAAATAGGAAATAATCATCCTGCTAATTATTTTGATTAATCTTATTGAGAAATTATTCCTCTCATAAAAATAATTGATAAAATTTTACTAAAACAATAAATAACCTCACCTAACAAGATAACAGAACTGAATATTTTAATCCATTGCTTTTCTATCTCTACAAAATTGTGTTCTAAAATATGCTATTCCTTTTTTCAAGAATTTATGAACCTAAAATCAATCATAATTTTTTTCTATAATCAAATGATTTCTTTCTAAACTGTAGTTGCTTTGAATGACTGCACCCATGAATCAGATAAATTTGTAGGACAAACATCCCTGAAGCTTTGATTGCTGTCAAACAGAACAATTTTTCAAGACATAAGGGAATGCAGCAGAGTAACGGAAAAAGGTGTATCTTGTCATAGATTATGTATTCACAAATCATGACATAACTAATTCTGGCACTCATTACACTAATAAAATTGTGTATTAACTCCTCTAAGATTTGATTATTGACATTGGGACATAAATAGCAATACATGACAGTATTGCTGTAAATATCAAATGTGATAGTGAGTTATTCTAAATCACTGCTCTGATATGTAGGACATGGTAAAAAATGAAAACTATTCTTCTTACTATTAAAATAAGAATTTAAAAAGTATATTTTTTGTAAAGAGTGAACTGCTTTCTGCCCAATTTTGCAAAGTTTCCCAAGGCAGAAGTTCTCACGAGTCAACAGAGCTACAAACAGGTAACAGCAAACTGCAGCTGAGTTTCGACTTTCAAATGTTGTCATAGTTTCAAATGCTCCTGATAGCAGCAGTAGAGTTAAATGCGTGCCTTCTTTCTTTGTTTTATTTTCATTACCTCACTGTATCCTAGTTCTATAAAATAAATCAAGGAGCCAGAATCAGGGTCACTGTTTCTCAAACAGAGAGTGGTGTCCCACCTGACCCCCATTTTTCTATAAATATGTTGCCTGTCTTTCTTTACGACTCTTGTAGCCTTTACTTGGGGATACTTTTGACTAGCCATGTAAGTTATGGCAATTTTTACAAATAATTATAAAATGACATTGCCTAGCAAATTTTGTAAAATGGATAAAATGATTCATCAAATGATTGAAATTTTGCCATCCATTCATTAAAAAATATATATGTTGAAAAACGGAATGTGAATGATAGTAAATTCGTAATTCATATGGAAATAATACTGTTAATCGGGATCTCATCTTTTGCTCTATGAAAATATCCATCTGAAAACATAAAAGATATACTAGAGACAGGGAGAAATATTTTCTAATCCCATATCTGACAAAAAACTCATATCTAATCTACATAAAAGTGTTCAATGGTTGAACTAATAATGGTACATTCATATCATAGAAGAGTACTCAGCAGTAAATAAAATAAAATAATTATAGGTAGCTGTGCGACTTGGATCAATCTCAAGGCCTTTATGCTGACTGAAAAAAAAATCTCAAAAGGTCACAAGTTTTATGATTCCATTGATATGATGTTCTCAAAATAACATTATAGAAATGGAAAAACATATAAGTTGTTCCCAGGTGTCAAGGATAGTAAGTTTAGGGATATGACTATAAAGATGTAACACAGAGAGAACTTTATGCTGGTAAAATAATTGTGTATTTTGATTGTGGTAGTCGTTACATGAATCTACATATATGATGAAATTGCAGAACTGTATAAGCACATTGCACCAGCATCAGTTTCCTGGTTCTTATACTGCACTGTAATTATGTAAGATGTAAGTGTCGGAGGGACTAAACACAAAACCTGACTATTGGCTTTGTAATTTCTTATGAATCTATAATTATATAATTTTATATAATTATATCATTTTAACTTAGTGAAAAATATAAACCTCTCCAATTTAACTCAAAAATGTCATCAGAGAAGGTCATCAAAATCTTTTTCAAATAAATCCTTCTAAATAAATTTATACTGAAAGTGGTTCTTCAATTGTCAGCTTATCACACACAAAATAGAAATATAATAATGTGATACATACTTGGTCTAGTGTATTGCAACATTGCAGCATGTTAAATCCAACTATTTATTATAGGCTATTTCACAATTCAATTATAGAAGACTGAGTCCTAAAATATTTACGGCAAACTACTAGGCACCTTTCTCAGATTTTTATGACCCTTATTTTATATGTAACTGAAAAATTCAAAATGCTACATAAATATTTTTATGTTTATTAGCAAATATGTCATACTTGTGAGATTTAGTCAAAAGTTTTATTTACTCCAAATCCTCTATCATTTCCAATATAGTAGACCAATAGATTAATTATTTTCTGCTTCACACACTTATAGGTCTCCTGTTTACAGTTACCTAAATATGTTACTCAGCTGTTTCTACAAAAAAGGCCATTAATCTCTAAGTGAGTTTTTCCAATAACTTTTCCCTTAATTAACTCCTATTGCACTTCTTTTGTGCATAATGTAGTTTGACTCTCAGTAGGTTTTCTAGTAACTTAAGGCAATGTAAGAAAGGGCTGCAGGCCTGATTTCTCTTCTCTATTAGAGGCTGATGGTCTTCACAATGGAATCATTAGGCCTCATTAAGAGCTTGATCAAAACTTGTTCCAGACAACTCCCTACAGAGAGACTGATTCCACTGCAGCCCTGGAGCAGCTATTATTTCTCATTCAAACAAACTTCCAACCAAAAAACTAACCTTGCCCAAGAGGACCAAGATCTTTTGGGAAGACTTGTAACAACTTCCTAACATTTCTTTCGATGTCCGCAGTAAACCTTTCTAAATGCACACTCTGCCAGTTAACTAAAAAACCCAGGTTGATGTTACTACTGGAAAGCAACTAGCATTCTTTGGGAAATTTATTTTTTATTTTCAGATCAGAAAATTAATTTTTTTTTTCATTGAGAAATTTAGAGCAATAAATCCCACCACATATTAAATGTTAGCATATAGTTCCATTTTGGGAGAATTCCCAAATTAACGCTCTCTGGGCAATTGATCTCTGACTCAGTTTAAATTTGTGTGTTTCAGTGGTCTCTTCCTCTTATAATCTCACCCAAACTCTCCTCCTATGACTTCCCCATTGCAATCTGAATTTTCTTTAATATTAGTTTGTTCTTGGTGCTCACACTATCATTCTCTGATTAATTCAGGAATAAGAAGTAGGTATTGAATTTTCTGTAATTCTCCACTACAGTTACCATTCTATTTAAATGTCCTCCAGCTTTGAAACCTCGTGGTCTCTAACCAACCTATGCTATAACCCTCTTTACCCTCTTCATTTGCCAATCTTCCAATTTATCCCATCTGAACCTTAAAATAAAGATTATAATATCATCTGACTTCCACATGCCTTCACCATATGGTCCATGTATAAATCTTTGCAATATAGTTGTCCATTTTTGTATTATAGAAGTTTATTTTGTCTTCTTTTATCAGTAATTTCAATCACTCCTCTCTCATTACACCATCTTCCAATTTCTGACTATATGCTCTCTTTCTCAAATTTAGTTTCATTCTTTTTTAGCCATTTATTTCTTCTGCCTGATCAATAGTTTTGGCCTTCTGAGTATCCCTTCTCCTTTATTTTTTCTCAACTGACCAAGTGCTTCTTGGGTTAGGTAACATCATTCAACAATTTAATTCTTGTTATCTATACTTTACTCCATTCACCACTTAATACCATCACCAAAGATGTTTCTTGTCTTTTTCTCGTGCTGATCCAATTTAGGCAAAAAGTCATCAACTGAAGCATTTATATGTTCAGTTCCGTATATGAGCCATTCAATATTTTGGTGGAAATCTTCAAAACTGGCAATTTGCTCCATTCAAAAATATGCTCTCCAGGCACAACAAGATCTTGTTACTAATTGGTGGGAATGTAAATTTGTGCAGTCTTTCTGAAAAACTGCATGCAGTTTCTTCAAGAAAGTAAACATGGAACTACCATTTGATCCAGCAATCCCACTTCTTAGGCATATATCCTGAGGGAGAATAGAAAATCCCCAGTCTGGAAAAATATCTGTGGACATATGTTCATAACAACACAGATCACAATAGCCAAGTCATGGAAACAATCTAAATGTCCATCAAAAATGACTAAAGAAGCTGCATAACATATACTCAATGGAATTTTATGTATTAAAAAAATGAAATAATGCCCTTTGCAAAAATCTGTATGGAAGCGGAGGGGAATCATGCGAGGTGAAATAAGTCAGAAAAAAAAAAAGAGAAATACATGGTGGTTTCACACATTTATGGAATAAACAATTAAACCCCAGTAAAAATCCACAGGACACAAGGTGATGGCTGCCAGTGAGGTGGGAGCTGGAAAGGAAAGAGAGAGGGAAAAAGTAAGTGGTAGCAGACATTAAAACTGTGGTGGTGAGTGCGTTGTGTAATACCCATAGATAAAAAAATGATTTCAACATCTTAAAATGCATGACTTTGTATACAAAAGAAATAATGTAATTATTATAATATATTACATTATTGCATTATATTATTTAAAAAGATGTGATACACACAACCCATGGGATGCTACAGAGCCCTAGAAAAGATAAAATTTTGCCATTTGCAACAATGTAGCAGGAACTAGAGATTATTATGATAAGTAAAATAAATCAAAATAAGAAAGACAGTTACTAGATGGTCTCACTCATAGGTGGAATATATAGTAGAAAAGAAAAGGAACAGATAAACAAAAACTGCCTCTTGAAATTTGCAATAGAGCTGAGGCTACCAGTGGGTAAGTGGGGGGAATAAAGGAGAGGTCCAATGGACAGTGGTAGGAGGCCATTTGGTAAATTAGTGGTGGGCAAGTTGTGTTGCTTTGTATTTGATGAATGGTGAACCTACACATATGGATTTATATCATTATATAAATCAAAGTTACCACAATAAATAAATATGAACTTTTAAGGAGAAAAAGTAAATAAAATAGAAAAAAACAAACAGAACTATCTCAAAGTTTAAGTATTGAAATAATATGTAGTATGATTTATACCACAATAGAATTTACTTAGAAATTTAAAAATTAAGAAATTAAGATTAGCAATCAATGCTCAAATGTTTGGAAATTTAACAGAACATACAAATTTGCATTGGGTAAAAGAGATCACAAAATATTTTGACCTGAAAAATCTTTAAATTAGTATGTTCTATTGTAGCAACCATATATTATTCAATTAGTCTTTTTCAGTTAATGGCTTCCACTATAAGATGGGAAATCTAATCTTTCTTCATCGGTTCCCTCCATCCCCACCTCTCTCATTTGTGTGACCTGTTATGAAGGTAATCATTTTCTTTTATAAACTCATATTTGCAGATGGTCTAATTAAGGAAACTTATATCTTTACTTTTCTACTAAAGAAATTCTTGTGGTAGTCAGCCTAAGAAGAATCTTAACATAATGCACATCACAACTTACATTGTATGTCATAGCCCTTTAAAATCAGAAGCATATAAAAAACTGAGAAAATCAGTGAAGAATTTAATATTTCTTTATAAATCAAGAGAAACTAATTAAAAAGACATTCTTCAAATAGCCAGACCCATATATATATTTTCCAAGTGAATGACAGATATGCAGAATGGTATTCATATTTTTTCCCCAAATATTAAGATGTAAGGGGTTGAATATATACTTCGCAAAACTGACTTTTAGTTTAATGAATGTCATAAATGGCATTCCAAAAGAAGCAATGTGCTGTAATATAATTGGTTCAGTTACACATAATCAGGGAATAGTAGGAAAAGCAGAATCATTTAAAACAGTTCTGTAATTATATCATGTTTTCAATGTTTTACAGATGATTAGACCAATTTCTCATAGTTATTGCAAGAATAAACTTAAATGTGTATTTTCTTGGTACTTTCACATGGTAGTCAAAATGTGTAACTTATCTGTCCCTTTCTATTCAGATTACTGCAATGATGGACTTTCAAGTAGTAGTCATAACACTTGACCTTATTTAATAATGTAATGAGAAAATATTTAATCTCCAACAGCATTCCAAATATAAAAAATAATGTTACCTACACCCACTGCTAAAATTAATTAAAATAAAATTTAATTAACCTGGAATATAGCAACAGAAACCTTATATTCAAATGACAAATCAACAATTATTTATTTCATACCTATTATACATCATTTGTGTGTGTGTGTGCACGTGCACACTGAGGATAGTGAATTACACAAGAAAGACAAAGTTCCTTCCCTCATTACGTTTTACTGTGTGAGTCTATGAACAATATCGCTGAAATGTAATAATGTGCCAAAATCAAGATTATTCCTGGGACCTCTGTCTCTATTCCAGAAGAAACTTACACATTTAGAAATCTAACAAAACTGGGCTGATTTCTGTGAAGAAATTGTGTTAAAATGTACCGATGTGATTAAGGAGACCTTTCTCACTTCATCTTCCATCTTCCAGAATAATCTATAGGAAAGACCTTTCTGAATACTTCCTGAGGCTCCTCTAACATGACTATAATCATGCAGTACTTACCTCTCTTGATCTTCAGATAATATTCAGAGCCAGAGAGCCTGAGCCCAAACCTCTTTCGTAACTTTTTAAAAGTAGTTATGGATCAGACCACCCACTCAAGAACCTTTGTTTTAAAAGCCCACCCAGAATTGTAAAGGTGGGCAGTATATACAGAGGATCTGACTGTCATTCAGTTTGAATCTTCAGATTCATTAATAAATTCTTTATTAAATTACATAATTTCTGGGATCTCTTTACTCTAGGTATCATCTATATAGATGTGATAAATAATAATAAAACAAGATATTACTTAAACCTTTCCTGAAAAATTGTAAACATTGAATGTTGAAAAGAAATAAGTACATGCAGGTGCACAAACCTACCAGGGAGAAGGAATGGCAACTGCAAAGTCTTAAGATAGGAGCAAATAAATGGTATTTTCAAGAAACAGATAGGAGATCAGTATCATTAGAACAGGAAAAAAGGGGTAATACTAGACAAGTTTACTGTTCATAGAATTCTTTATAGGTTATAGTAGTTATTGTGGGTTTATTCTAAATATGGTTAAGAAATCACTGAAAAGTTTTTAATAGGAAATCAACATAATCTAGCAAACTTTTAAATGGTTATTTTAACTGCTCTCTGTAGAATACATTCTAGAAATTGTTCAGGGAGGAAATCACTTGTCGTCATCCATGTTAGAGATGACTTTGATTGGAGTGAATTCTGGGTAAGCAGTGACCTATAGTTGTATTTGAATATATTTTGATTGTGTAGTCAACAGGATTTTCAAAATAATTGGATATGAAATTCTGCCCTTGAGCAAATAAGTTAATGTGTATATTATTTATTTATAAGGATAGTACTAGAAATGGAAGCAGGTTTTAGGCGGTGAAAACAGAGTCAAATCTTTATTACATTGAGCTTGAAGCAAGGTTACTTTTCAAATGAATTTATCACATCAGCTGTATCAATTTGCAGTTCAAGATTGAAGTTAAAAATCATTAAATGTATTTGGAATTCATTATTGCTAAGATAGTGTTTAAAATCACCATAACGCATAAAGTCACATACAGATAAGCATACTTGGGGCAGGAAAGATCACAGACCCAGTCATAAGTCTCTTCAAAAAGTTGTCATTGAGAAAAATGTGCAAAAGTTATTGCTCTGACTTCTTTTGGTGAAAAAAATTCATTGAGCATGAGAAGTATACAACATAATAGGAAGAACACTAAGAATGCTTTGAAAATTCAATAAGCAAGCATTTTTCAAAGAAAACACTAATACATTCTAATAAATTATGTTGAATGTTCATATAAGATGAAGATTGCTAGTTGACAGATTTGGCTTTATAGCTATACTTGGTAACCATGATTAGAGTGTTTTTAAAAGATTAATGGGAATACAATTAATGAATGAATTAAAATTTCTGTGGGATTTACCCCAGGGTCAGTTTCAGAATACTCCTGCTTATTTTAATTGATTTGGCACATTCTATTTTCATAGCCATAGTTGAATGACTCCAGGAAGTGGAAGCAATTTATTTAGATTAAAAGACAAGCAATATGATGCTTACTTCAATTTGTGTGAAAGAGAATTAGAGTCTCTTACTCTCAGCATTGTTTTGTGATCATTGAGGTCTTCAACTGCTTTTGTACAAGAAGGCAGGTATCCTGAAGGCACTAGGTAGCCTGGGTGTCATGTGTGTGATATGGGGATGACAGAGATACATTCTATTCTGAAGATAAGGTCTATCTTATAGTAGGAAGAAGTAAAAAATGAAGAGAACCTTGAACTTTGCTGATATTTGAACTTCTAGACAAAGCTAAGTCTAATAATGATCCTAAATAAAAACTTTCATTTGAGTGTCATAAAGCGTTGTTTGGTTTAAGTCATTCTAACTTCCTTTACATATCTTTGGAAGCATAAAAACTCTTTTGTACTATATATGCTTATCGATGTACTCTTTTACTTTACCAGAGGGTGATAATGTAATTTTATATAAAAATAAATGACAACTGTTAAGTTAGTCAACAGCAATTTTAGGATATCACAGTATGCAAATTAATTTTAATTTATGTGGTCTTCAATAGTAAAAAAAAATAGAAGTATGTTCTAAAGTCAACCAAATATGCTCAATGGCTAGTATTGTTGTATACTATATAATAAAACATAAGACCTTTTAAAGAAGTTACTTCTATTCTAATTTAACAGGTCATAGTATTTCCCAAGGCTCACTCACAGATAACACAGATGATCACTTGAGGAGTGAATGATACTATGAATTGTAGAGATAAATTTTTGTATCTTTGTCCTTAGCAAATAGAAAGAATGGGATTAGCGACACCAAAAAGTAGACCAAAACAAGGAGACTGTCATAATTGATGTAGGCAAGTGTGTTCCTTTTGAAATATACAACTACAAATGAGATAGTACGTTTCAGGCACGTTTTACTGTAAACTGTAGCATGTAGTTTCAGAATCTACAAATTTGAAAATCCCTATCAAAATGTGAAAATTTTATCAGTGAAAATAGTCAAAATTTCTGGATAAAAGGGAGGACAAAATGTTCAGAAGCAATGAATAGTGTGAAAATAAATTAATGCTGATTTAAGTGATATGAACTGCTTAATATTTGGTACACAAAGAGTTTTTTTGGACACATTTTGGTTAAGCTAATGTTTAAAAACCAAGATTTCTACACACATTGAGTTTGGAAGTGTTAAAAGAGTTCCTCATTCATGGCAATAATAAGGAAAAGTTGATGAAACAAAATTTAAGCACTTACTTGGGTAAAGAAGAATATAAAAGAATTTTATAGATTCTGAATACAGTACATGAGTCGACATAGATACATGGATAACTGAAGAATGAACCTTTCCATTTTTAGTGGGGATATCTATCTACCTGTCTGTCCATCTATCTATCTATCTATCTATCTATCATCTATCTCCTATATATATATATGATTTTGGATTATATCCAGTGACATCACAGAACTATCTGAGTATCATTTCCCTGTTGTCTAGGTGTACAATGGTAGAACCATAATTGGCTACTAAAGTAACCCCCTAAAAAAGACAGTTGGTCTATAGTGTCTACCACCTCTTCTTGCTTAAGCATCTGAAAATACAAAACTTCCACTCCTGTCCAGGAAGGTATACCCAACACAGTTTCTTAATCAAGGTGACCTATAGAAAGATTAAACCTCTCAAAAATCTGAAGGATGTTGGGGAATCATCCCTATAATCCTCCATATATACATGTAATTCATTGGTTTTATTCCTTCCTAAATTGAATAGATCTCAGACATAGGCTGACCATAATTTCTTGAGACAAAAAATGGACATTGGGATGGTAAAAATGGGCTGAGTTTATGCACTAGAGACTAAGGTGAAGGGAGGAGGTGGAGCAATCCAAAATGGAGCAGAGAAGCCGGGGCAGTAAAAAGTAAGTACTACGTGATGCCAAATGGCAATGCAATTGGTAATGACATGTGGTCTGTTGGGTCTTTATACAGATGGCCAGGGTCATTGCAAGGAATTGTGACACCTTAGGCAAAATCAAATTCGTCACCCCTGTAAGGCCTACTCTAAATGTCCTACCTGAAATCACATGACAATTTACCTCTCTCAGTGCCAGAAATAACCTCGATAGTGTCAGAAATAACCCCATAATATTTACCTACAGCTTGAGACACTGCGGTGCACTGATCCCTTTGCAGAAATGGGCATACACAGTGTGGTGGGGGATCCTTTCCCCAAGCAGCTCCTGTTTCCTCCAGGAGGCAGGAGCATCAGTAGCCACAGTCAGTGCCAGCAAGGGCTGTCTTCGATGTGAGGCAAAAAGGGAACTGATTTTGGACACCCTCACCAGACTGGACCCCGGAAAACTCAACTTCCCATTTTGTCTCACGTTAAAAATCACGCTGGTTTATTAAAAATGGGACAAAATTGACATTTACAGCAAAATAACTGGGGAGTTGGGAAATATGAAAAAAATGGTATGGTTCCCTTTAAAATGGCACATATGGTCAGACATCAGAGAATGCCTATAAGCAATCAAAAGCACAGCTAAATAATAGCTCTAGTTACCATAATACCAGATGCGGTATAATTGCTAAAACCAATCAACTGCTATAGATAACAGAGACTACAAAGGACCAACCTCCTCTTGCCTGCTCTGTGTGCATCCTAAACCAAAATAATGTCCAAAGAACATCACACTGGTTCATTATATTTTTATTTCTATTTCTGTTTATTCTTTACACTCTTCATTTTTTCCTAACTTGAATTATTATTAATATTTTTATCTCTTTGTTCACTATACTACATTCGTTTCTAAATATTGACATTGTCTCTCAATATGTATTTCACACCACATCCTCCATCAGAGTTCCAATGTCCTTTACCACCACATTTTCCCCTCTTTTTTTCCTTCTCTCTCATCCCTCTGGCAGCAATCATCTTGTGTCCCATGGGATTTTGCTGAGGTTTCTTTAATTTCACTATATTCCACACATGAGTGAATCCATCCTGTATTTCTATTATTCTTTCTGCTATATTTCACTTAACAAGATCCCTTACAATTGCATTCAGATTGTTGAAAAGGGTACAATTTCTTTCTTTTTTTTTTTTAGTATCTACATAGAATTCCATTGAGTATGTATATACAACACCTTCTTTATCCAGTCATCTTCTGTTGGGCATTTAGGTTGTTTCCATCTTGGCTATTGTGAACTGCGTTGCTGTGATCATCTGGGTACAGATATTTTTCCCGATTAGAAATACTGTATTCTTTAGGAATACACCTAAGAGTGAGATTGTTGTATCAAAAGGTATATGTATTATTTTTTTGAGTAAGCCTCAAGCACTTTTCCAAAAGGGTGCACCAATTTATATTCCCACCAATATGGTAGGAAGTATCCCTTTACTCCAACCCAGGCTTTTTTAATATTGGACATTCTCATTGTTGTGATGTGGTATCTCATGGTACTGTTTATTTGCACTGCTCTCATGATAAGTGATGCGGAACATTTTTTCAGGTGTCTATAGGCCATCTGTGTGTCTTCTTTAGACAGGCATTTGTTCAGTGTTTGTGACCATTTTTTTAGTGGATCATTTGCTTTTTTATTGTTGAGGTGTGTTTGCTCTTTAGATATTTTGGAAATTAAACTATTATCTTCTATACACTGTGTGGATATCTTCTCCAATTCCATGAGTTATCTTTTTTTATTGGTGGTTTCTTTTGCTGTACAGAAGCTCTTCAACTTGTTATAGTTTCAATGCTTCGGACTCTTATTGGCCTTTTTTGCCATAGCTATTTCCTCCCTAAAGATCTCTTTGAAGTTGAGATCATAAAGTGTTTTTCCCACATCATCTTCTAGGTATTTTATCTCTGGGTTTTTATGTCCAGGTCTTTGATCCATCTGAGTTAACATTTGTTTATGATGATAAAGAGTAATCTAGTTGCTTTTTTTCTGCAGGTATCTATCCAGTTATCCCAGAACTATTTGTTAAATTAACCTTCTTTATTCCATTGCATTCTTTTGGCCACTTTGTCATAGATTAACTGTCCATACAGGTGTGGCTTTATTTCTGTGCTGTTGATGTGATTCCACTGATCAGTATGTTTGTTTTTGTTCCAGTATCAAACTGTTTTGTTCCAGTATCAAACTGATGGTGGCTCTCCAGCATAGTGTGATGATTTGGATTCATGGGTAATAGAGATCTGTGGTCATTAAAACCTTATGAGAACAGTGAAGCTGGGTGGGTTTTGTTATCTGGGGACCCAGGGAGAGGAGGTCTGGGGTCACTGGAAGCTGAGTGGGTGCAACTCCATGCCTCTTCTGGGTGAGTCCAGGCATCTAGGGTCCCAGGGAACAGAGCCTGGGGTCCCTGGAGCCTGGCAAGCACCTGTTACATTACATTAATGATATCATTGACCCAGTTGTGCAAGAAAATGGAGCATGACATGATAGAGACACTAGAGTGGGAGATGAATCTTACAAATAATTATATAAAATAATATAATGACATAAACTAATAATTAGTGAATTTTTGCACCTTTTCTGACTTTTATTAACTATTTAAAATCCTGCTTTGTGAAGTATATCTTCAAGTAATTTGATTATTTCCTGTGGATTGCCTCGTACTGATTAATCAGTCATTATTATAGAATTGAGATAGGTTTCTTTTTAGAGATGTAAACCAAAAATAATTTTTCCTGTCAATTAGCTTTTAATGCTTAATGATATATTTTAATGAACAAAAAGACTTTAATTATTCTTGCGTATACAACTCTTTTCTTCAATCTAAAGCATACTTAATTATCCTATGAAATCCTGCCTCATTTTTCTAATCTATTGTAATAGATATAGTCTAAATAGACCATTAAATATGAAGACTAGTATAAACTGCTATAAGATGAACATGATTTATTCTTAAAAGAGTTGATGATTTCAAAATTTCTTGGATATTGCTACCAAAGAGATTGGAATTTGGGACATATTTTTGTACTTTTATAGCCCTCTATGAGGCAAATTCCTAGAGAACAGAGTAAAATAAGGAACAATAATATTGATTTTCTTTCTTCTTTCTGTCTCATTAGATTAAAACACTATATAAGTTCAAGAGACTAGATTTATACCTCAGTCAATGTGTATGTCATATTACAGG
Source organism: Solenodon paradoxus (assembly GCA_004363575.1). Lineage (NCBI taxonomy): Eukaryota > Metazoa > Chordata > Mammalia > Eulipotyphla > Solenodontidae > Solenodon > Solenodon paradoxus. Next base: position 1,496,453 of record RJWH01000051.1, read on the forward strand.
CAGCAATAGAGTTCTAATGCAAATATAAGTTTTACTCCTCCAACTCCAGATTGTCTCCCCTCTGGGCCCTATTCCCTACCCTGGCAAACAAAGTCTTGTTTTCAGACTCAAAGAGAACATTGTTCTGCCTTGTTAATTAATTATAAATATTCCAGAAAAAAAAAGAACAAAATGCAATAGCAGCATATGGAAAGCAATTAAATTAGTATGTGGCCCACACTGAAGTGTGACAGACTTTTTTCCCCTGCAAATTCATGTGAGGAAACCTCAACAACTAGTATTAACAATGAAAGTAAAATAATAACATTGTTTTAAATTTTAAAAGCTGCTAACATTAAAATACAATTTAGTGAAAAATCTTCAGGGAACGTGTCCTGATAGCTCTGGTGTTTGCTGGTTAGAGATCATGTAAAGTCCAAGGGCTTGAGGCATAAGACCAGGATGAAAAAACAAAATAAGCAACTAGTTAAATAATCAAGATGGTCTTCCCTCAGCCTCCTTCCTTCCTTAAAAATGTTACTTCTTCTTCTCCCTTTCTTCATTTCTTTCTCTTTCTTGAAAAAAATAAAAATAAAAAGGCAGAAACTTTCTACAAATAAAAAAGAGCAATTGATGTTTCAAAGAAGAAATATCAGAGATTTTAGCATTACAGGCCATAACTACAGAATTACACTATACATTAAGGGAGATTGGTAGATTGTGATAAAGTGATCCTAAGTAAATATATCATACTATAAGAATAAATAAAAGTCCTTAATATAGGTAAGAATTAAGAAACTATAACAGAATTAGTAAATACTGACTGCAGTAATCAAAAAGTAACATCCTGTGAGGTGTAATCATTTGTATCGGCATAATTTATGATAATATGAAGGTTGGGGAAATTATTCAAACTGGATATAAATAATAGTGCCTTTGGAATTATTTAGAAAGTGATAAAATTAAAATGGACTGTTGTAAGTATATAATCACCACCAAGAGAATTCAAAAGCATAGAAAAATTATAATGGAGAAAATTAAGTAATCAAAAGTATTGAATAGTTCAAAGGAATCACAAAAAGAAGATAAAAAGGTCAAAGAACAGATAACACAAATAGAAAATAGTTTTAAAAATTCATGTAAATTATATTAAATGTATATAAATTAGCAGTATAATGAAAGAGAAATATTGTCAGTGTTAAAAATTGAAACAATAAGCACATTGTTGACAACATACATCACTATAAAATGGTACAAGCATTGTTGGAAGGAAAAGGTGTGAAAAAGTCTACAAAGGGCTCAAAAGAATGTGGATAAAAAAAGTACCAGAGAGACAAACAGACAAGAAAATTAGAAGTGAATATTGGACTTACCAAAAGGGATTAAAATTAAATTTTGCTAAATGAGAAAAGAGAAGCAGGGTATGGGTTATATAGAAGAGTGCAGATTTATGTGTAACCATCGTTTTAGAGGAAATAAAACGGGATTTGATTCAAACTACAGTGGAGAGGTTAACTTTTCATGCTAGCAAGAATATTTGATTGGCGCCCATTTTTACCATGAAGCTTTAAACAAGTTCATCAGTTAAGAGATTTGATTCAGCACTTGGGGAGGAGGCATGAAATAGACAGGTAACTGGGTATATAATCTGTTGGAATTTTTTGAGATGAGTGTGGCAGGAAAGGTATAATAGGATCAGGTTATTTACAAATGAGTGATTATAGATATGAACTGTGGAATCCTAACTGGAAAGAGAAATAAGGACATAAATGAAGGTAAAAATGGCTAGAGTTCTAACTCTTAAAGAGCACACTACACATACTACATTGCAATAAAAACATATTTCATATATGTATGCAGAGTAGAATAGCATATATTAACCTAAATAAGTGATGAGGCTCTATAAAATGATAAATACATTACTGAATGTTGCAAATTTTCATAACAACAAAACATGTTTGAATAAAATCTTGCCTTGAAAAACATTTGGAAATGGATCTAACTACTTTAATTCATCTCAGATTCCTTATGTGTAATTGAAGAATATCAGTATGTGAAGGTTTGTTTCATCTAATATAATTTGTGAGCTGTATTTTTTGTATTAAATATATTTTTTCAAAGGCAGCCCATTATTTAAAAATATTAGAAACATTTTTGGCCTTTCGCTAGTCTTAAAGATTTCTAATGTTCAATAAATGTGAGATAAAACAGCACTAAAATGTCTAAATTAAAGCTACTTTAAGCATATCCATATAAAAATACTTTTGTTAACATTATGGGCTTGGCTAATTTTTTTAAAGTCTTTTTTGTTCAGCTTTTCATGGCTACAGCACATACAAGCTGAATGAATTCGACAATTAGCGTAACTTCTGTAAAATTTATCTTGCTAATCTCTAAAGCAGAAACAATAATATCCATCTCTGATAATTGTTTTCACATGCAAATAAAATATTCCATAAAACTTTTTAAATGCAATGCCTGATTCCTTGTGGGAATATTATAAATGAAAGTCTTATTGTTATCACTATGTTAAGATTACGTGAATAAATGTACTTTTTAGGTTTATGTCTAAATCTAATATACTATTTTGACACAGATAGAACACGTGCTTATGTTGATATTTTGTCTGCATCCATATATAATTAATCTAAAATAAGTTATTTCATTATGTATTGACACTAAGTTTTTAGGTAAATTATTATGCTGAATAGATTAAAATAACATTTAAATAAATTAAACAATCTAGAAATAGAATAAGTTATTATAAACTACACATTTATTAAAGTTCAAAATATTTCATATCCTCTTTCAATTCAAAGACAATATACCAGCAAACTAATACATTTTAGAATTTTATTATTATAATTTGTATACAAAATTTACAAAAATTCATGCTATATGTAACATGTATATGAAATGTTGTATACAATATAATATATGTATATTAATAGTTTGATCACTTTTTCAAAAAACAAATCCCTGTGCTTATGGAATAAATCTTCTTTGGCTTTGGCAACCAGCAATAAATTATGCTTTTTAAAAGAATGGTTTTGAATATTGAGGTAATTTTTGAATTTCACACAATTGTAAATATAATACAAAACTGCTACAATGTCTCATCCAGCTTCTCATCATGCTAACGTCTTGAATAATCATAAAATAATTATGAAAACTAGGACATTAATCAATGTAACACTATTAAGTAAACAGGAGAATTTAATGGAGGTTTACCAGTTTTTCCATTAATCTGCTCTTGTTTGAACTTCTGCACACTAATTTTAGCAACCATCTATAAATGCAATTCATGGTGATAATTTATGTTATGTGTTCTAATGGTGACTTTCTCTTTTCCTCGTCCTTTTCTTGCACTGAGAATAATATATACGTCAATTTCATTAGCTGTACCAAAATAAAAATATCTCAATTTAAGCACTTGGAGAATTTGTCACTTAACTTTATAATTCACGCAGGTGATTAGAGTATAGAACTCAAATGAATTCAAAGGTTTTACAAATAGGTGAGTGGAATAATTTGCTGTTTTGTTTTCATTACTGTCAATCTTCCATGCTGTCAAAGGACATGGGATTGAAAACTTGTAAACCCTAATTTTTGGTAATCAATTGTAAAAATTAAAATGCCCTCTTTCATTAAATGCAAAACATTGCACCTGCTTTAAACATATTTTCCATGTAATTCTTATAGGTAACTATTTTTCAGTGGAAAAATAGGCTCACACATTCATATAAAAGGAGTAGAACATGAGTTACACAACATGTCTTACTGGCAAAATTTATTAATTATAAAAAATGCCTAACAAATTACAATACTGTAATGCGTTCTAATGCTAACCACCCAGATTTAGTGCAGATTCCAGAAATGAAGTTCACGGTGCTCAACTGTTGGCTCCCACTTCAGATATCAACTCCAAGTCTGAAGTTCCCTTGACCATGTACACTTTTGAAAATTCACTATAAATTCAGGATCTCCCATTATCCTTTCAGTTTCAATAATTTGCTAGAATAATTCACTAGGTCATCATTAGACCCAGGAATTCCTAACAATGATAAGACTGAGCTAGTGCTCATGAGTATGGATATCATGATTTTTATTTTTATCTAAAAATAATGTAGAACAAATCATAATCTAGTTCTATAATGATAGAAATGTTTCTATAAACAGCACCCAGAGATAGAAAAACATTTAATTTTAGAACAAATGGAAAAGCAATGAAGGAATTCAATTAAAATTGTAGAAAATTGTTAGAAGGCTTAAGTAGAAAGTCAACATTGAAAGTATATGCCATCAAAAGTTTTTTTAAAAAGTGATTTTAAGGCATGCTACCATAACAAGACTTACTCTGAATGTGAACATTCTGCCTTTTGAAAATCAGCCACCATCAATAACTATCAAGATAAAGATTTGCTCTTCACAGATTAGTCAGCTCCTCAGAAAAGATGCACAAATACACACACACACACACACACACACACACACACACACAATGCTGCCTATCTCCCTGTGAATGGTTGAAGTGTGCTAGGAAAAGAGTTAATTGGAAGTCAGTTAACTTGAATTTAGATCAACAAAAAAATCCCATTTGTAAAAGAGGGAAAATAGAATTTAAAAAACAGAGCTTAGTAACCTGTTGGACAATATGAGTGCCCAATATAAAGATAATAAAATTGTTCTAAAAATGTAAACTTCTGTGCTTATGTTTATGGTATGGAAAGTTAAAAAAGGACATCTTCTCTTTCCTAACAATAAGAAAAAGCTAGATAATGTAAAGTTTTTTTTTTAAGTCAAGTTTTATTGTTGAGAAGATAAACTTGGTTCTAAAGCTTGACTAAACCCTCTTAATACAGAGGAAATACACTTAGCATTTCACCTTTGGTGGCTCACTGGAAAAATAGGAAATCACCATAAAAGCAGTTAAAATAAACTAGCTAAAATTTAAACAAACTGTTAAGCTTAACATGACCTAACATAAGAATCTCTAACCCAGACACACACAAAAAATATTCACTCTCACTTGCAGATTCCTTTCTGTAGACTTCCAACCATTACTCATGACAATCATTATGGTCAGTGTTGGAGACCTGACAGAACTATCCTAGGTGGTACACAAGCACAAAAACTACGAGTCTTGAGCCTTTGGTTATAGAAATGAAAGACTTAAATGACGAAAAGTTTCAAAAGCTTAACTAATTAAGCTCCTTCATACTACTGAGAACTTGGCTTCCATTTTGCTGTCCTTGTGGCCCACAATGGCCTGAAACTAACACTAGTGCCTCATTCCAGTGCAGGTCCCAGAGAGCAACTTGCAGAGTTACAAGTAAATACCAAGTCACTAGTGTGACTTTCCCAACAGCCCTCGTGATCAGCATTCATCCCTGCTTTTCAAGGCCTTTCCCTTGCATACTCTTTAGAAAAAAAGAAAACCCTGATAAATAATAATCAATGCCTAATCAATGCCTACCTCTTCTGATTTAAATAGACTTCTAGTCTTAGCTTGGGAACCACAAAGCAGTCCACCCATGGATCCTCATAATGTCATGTTTGCATTTATTGAGTACAGGTGACAGGCTTGGTATGCTGGAATTTTTACATAGATTATTTAAATTCATTAAAATAAAAAATCAGATGTTATCCCACTTTGTAAATTTATAAGATAAGAATCAGAGAGAAAAAGTAGCTTTGGTGTTCTAATATCAAAAAGGACAGAGTTGTAACTTGATTATTAGTTGTGTCTAGATTCAAAGTTCATATTCTTTTATTTCCTGCTCTTCTACTGCATCACTTCCTTCAATACACAGCGAAAGGAAACTTTCTTAAAAATGGTTAAGCTGAATATATTTTTTAAATTCTGTAAAACAACAACTGGTTGAACAGAAAAGTATAGAAGCAGTTTTATAGAAGAGAGAGTGCTGAATATCACTAATGAATATGGAAATATGCCCTTATATCAGAAGGTTAAGAATGAATGCTTGAAAATGGTGGAAAAGCTGAAGACTATATGAGTGAAAAGTAAAAAAAAAAAAAAAAAAAAAAAAAAGAAGAAGTTTATTTTAGGCAATCTTTATTTTACTGTAAAATAAGTTGGACATAGTCTGAAATTGCTGGATAGAGAATTGAATGGAAAATTTTATAAAAATGGTACAATGACTCCTATCTGTTGATAGTCTTGGGAGTAAAATTTTACAAATATATATAGAAGACCTGAAATGTCTATTAAGAGCTGTACAATTACCATGCATTCATAGTGACAAAAATGTCTATTCTTATTAGTAACATTGTTGGTTTAGTTTTAAAGTTGATCATCGTTATTAACATTATTGCAACTACTATTTTATGATTATTAAAATTACTGTAATTCTTAATTTTAAAATGCTGTCATATGCCTCCATTGTCTTAATATAGTTCAGAGTGATTAATCCAAATAGTTTGAATAACTGCAGCATTAGAACTTGTGATAGGTTTAGTGTTCTCAGTTTAGTGCTGTTATGCATTTAAGTGATTTTACATGATGGATAAAAGGTTATTGAGGTTATATTATGTAAATTTTCATTTTAATATTTTGAATAATCTTGAATATTTTAAAAGAGAAGACATTTGATATTAAATTCCACAGTCTTTTAGAAGTAAGAATGATCTGAAGTAAAATTTGAAAAAAAACAAAACCAACATAGTGACTGAGTATCTCTGTCCTCTATTTCTATTGCATTACTGGAGGTTAAAATTCAGATTAAAAGGTAGTATATATTAGGAAGAATTTTAAAATCTACTTCATTTCAACTGTCCAACATTGCTATATCAATTTTTGGGACCTCTCAAAAAAACGTAATTCACCAGAAGCTATTCAGGATGCTGTGGAAATTTTATGAAGGTATACTTAATACATCTTACAGGTAACTGATAGGTAGAATAAAACTCAGCAGAAACATACCCATTGAATAAACAAAAGTGCCAGGACTCATGTTCCATATTGTGCACCAATTGCCGGACATATCCTGAGAGCAGGGTTGAGGAAGAGGGCATCGCAGAAGATTTTGAAACTCAAGAGAGTGAGATGATAGAAAGCTGGGGTCAGGGGGTCAATGGTCTCTCAGACTGAGGGCCCTGACCATCCTAGTCTCCACCTATTTATCGAGTTCATACACAGCATTGCTTCAAGCAGCTTACATAAGCAAGCTTATAGTTAAATTGGATTTACTTAGGCAGTCTTTGCTCTCTTACTATGTAACTGCATCTGTCTTATTTTGGGGGGAGTAAACAGTCATAGATACACTGTCCCAGTGTTTTCACATGATGGTCTTCGCCAGGCGCCCGGAGTCTAAGTGCCCTTGAAGTTCTGCCAGCTCCAACTCCCACTTTGCTTTGTTTTCTGCCCCCAACACAAAACTTCCTACTATTTTACGTTTTAGAATTCTAATTATCCTTCTTCCCTTAACAAGCGCTAAGGCTCAGTCTTTATTTATTTATTTTTTTTAATGTTGCTTTAGGGGATTAATACTTTATCATAGGTAGAATGAGAGAAAATTTCATAACAACTTGCATTCTAAAAGAAAATATATGGGGGCATATTAGGCAGAAGATTAAGCTAACACGAACACAAATTGATCTTAATTTTATTGCAATTTTAAAGGATATGCTAGACACTTTTTAATGAAGCCAATTTGTTTCATTTGCAGTGAGTAACAATTGTTTTTCAATTCTTCTGGGCTGCAAGCCTTGTTTAGGAGAAGCACTGCTTTATCTCACTCTTCATTCAAAGCTGTGTGATTCTTTACATAATTTTTTGTTCATAGTATGTTACCTCCGTGAACTAAGATTAGGCAAATAAAGCAACATGTACAAATTATAAACTGGTACTAACTCTTTCTGTGCTTTTATAGCATAAAATTTGTTTTACAAATTAAAATAAACTAATGTATAGTTTCCTTTATGAGCAGTTTCCCATTCCTCAGATTTATGTCAACACACCCTGTCCTTCATCAAATCACTAAGTATTCTTCAAAATACTTTCCCAGTGGGCTCTGTAACCACTTACACCTCTGCCCCCCATCCTATTTCCTATTTGTAACTTCAGTCTCATTACAAGTGCCCAAGGGTTTAATCTGTTCCTTTGTTTTACCTATCACATTCCACCTATGAGTGAGATCATCTGGAATCTATAGTTCATCTTTTGGCTTATTTAACTTATAATCCTTTCTAGACACATTCACCTTGATTCAAATAACAGGATTCCCTCTCTTTTAAGGAATGCATAGTATGCATTGTCTATATTTATACCACATCTTCTTTATCCATTCATCTAATGTTGAGCACTTAGTTTCCAGTTCTTAGTTATTGTGAATAGGACTGTAATAAACAAGGGGCTGCATAAAACTCCACAAATCAGTGTTTTTGTATCTTTTGAAATGACAGGATCATATGAATTTCTGTATTCAGCATTTTTAGGAGATCCATATTCTTTTCCATAGGATTTGCACAAATTTGCACTCCGGGCAACAGTGTAAAAGAATTCCCTTTTCTCTACATCTTTGCCAACTTTCGTTGTTTCCAGATTTTGGCTAATAACCAGTCTCTCAGGGATGAGGTATTGTTTTGATTTGCGTTTCCCTGATAGCCGGCAAGTAGGAGCATCTTTTCATGTGCCTTTTGACCATGTATATATCCTCTTTGGAAAAATGTCTCTCTAATTCCATTTCCCATTTTTATTGGATTACCTGATTTTCTATTATTGAGTTTTATGAGTTCTTTACATATTTTGGATATTAGGCCCTTGTCAGAAATATTAAATTTAAAGCATTTCCTTTAGGGTCAGGAGCATGGAAAGGGTGTCTCTCTTTTCACCTTACCTCTTTTCACCAATATTTAAACAAGCTTAGTTATTTTCTTTCTACAAAAATAAAAAGTTTTCCTGGACCCCATGCACCTTTTCAGTTACCACTCTATTATCCACTTACCTACCTGTATAAAATCCATTAAAGGGTTATCTACAATTGCTGCTTACTGTCATCTCCCTTCGGCCTCCTCCATAACACTAAATCTTCTAGTTAAGACCTCCAGTATGATGTTAAATAGCAGTGGTGATAATGGACAGCCTTTCCATGCTCATGACTCTAGAGGAAATGCTTTAAATTTTTCATCATTGACGAAAATGTTGGCTGCTGGTTTATCATGTATGGTCTTAATTATGCTGAGGTATGTACCTTTTATCCCTATTTTATACAGGATTTTTAATCACATATGAATTTTTTGTTTATTTTTTCAAAGAACCAATTTTAGGTTTCATTGGTATACTGGATTGTCTTTTTGTTTTCTATTTAATCTATTTCTGCTCATTTTTTTATTATTTCTTTTTTCTACTGATTTTTTTTTACTTTTATTGTTCTTCTTTCTCTAGGTGTTTCAAGCATAGTGTTAGATCATTTTTTTTTGTGATTTTTCTTGTTTTTTGAGTTACACCTGTATTACCCTGAACTTTCCTCTTAGTATTGCTTTTGCTGCTCCCATAGATCCTGATAGTTCATGTCTTTATTCTCATTTTTCCCTAAGTGATTTCAAACTGCTCTTTTATTTTCTCTTTTGCCCAAGAGCCATTCAGGAGCGTACTGGTTAGTCTCCAATTCATTTGGGGTCTTCCGGTTTATGTGGTTGATTTCTAATGTTAAGCCATTGTGGTTAGAGAAGATGTTTGATATGATTTCAATTTTCATAAATTTGTTCAAACAAGTTTTGTGTCCCAACATATGATATATCCTGAGAATGTTCTATGCACACTTGAGAAGAAAGTGAACTCTGTAGTCATTGGGTTAAGTGTTTAGTGTATGTCTATTGGACCTATGTGTTCCAAATGATCATTTAAGGCTGCTGTGTCCCTGTTGATATTTTGCCTGACAGATTAGTCCATTGTTGTAAATGAGGTGTTGTACTTGCCTACCATTAGTTTGTTACTGTTAATATCTTTTGTCAGTTCTGATAACACTTGCTTAATATATTTTCTTACTCTTCATTTGGTGCACCTATGCTAATAATTTTTATGTCTTCTTACTGGATTTACCCCTTGATCATTATATGATTTCCCTCTCTGTCTTTTATGTTTTTTTAGCTGAAAGTCTGTGTTATCCAATATAATTATGTCTATTCCTACTTAGGTTGCTATTTGACCATAGGATTGTCTTCCAACCATTGACTTTGAGCCTTTTTTTATCTTTTTCATGAAAATGTGCTTCATGAATGCAGCAGAAGTTTGAGTGATGTTTTTCAATCCATTTAGCCACTTGTGTCATTTGATTGATTAATGCAGTTCATTTGCATTTAGGGTAATTATTGATATGTAGCTCTTTACTGTCATTTTGCAATTTGTCTTATGTGTGTGTTTTGTTTTGTTTTTTCTTCCCCCAGACAGTGCCTTTGCTCTACTTTTCAGTTCTTAGGTGGGTTGGGTGCAATCATGTTTCAATCAATTTGCCTTTTTGTTTTCTTCTGTGACTTTTTTCCTTGAGATTTATTTTGAGCTTACCCTGAAGTTAACACTAAGAATTCTATGCTTTTTTTTTTCCTATTTCTATTTGAAGTCAGGTAAGTCTTACACCTATTCTAGTCATCTATCTTTTTATTCTTTTATCCTCCTTCCCACTTTTTATATTTATTGTCTTATTGTTTTTCAGTGGTGTTTCTTTACACTAGATAGCCATCAATTTGTATTTTTTGTATAACTGATTTTGTGGTAATGAATTCCTTTAATTTTTGCTTATCTGAATGGCTTTTTCTCATTCTTTTAGTTTTATGCTTTCCTCCATTATCCTTAGTACAAACATAATGACCAGTTTGTTGCTGGGCCACAATCAGCAATCAAGTTGCAGTTTAGCCTCCACCTACAAGTGACACTAGTGAATATCTTGAAGGTTCTTCCCTTCTGGGAGACATTCTTCTTTCTTTAAGCCTGGGGGATGGATTTCCAGTGAGCAGATCCTGAGGCTTCCATGCATTATGGTGGAAGAATCAGCTAAGAGTGGAGTCAGAGTCTCCTAAACGACTCTTGGTATGGCAACACCTAGTGGAATCTCCTTCCAGGGGCTTCTGCTCAGACCACCAGTGTGCTGGGTCTCCTTCTGCCCTGGGTCAAGAGCTTCTCCACTGAATCTATGTCCTCGTCCCACCTGACAGACACTTGCTGCTTTTGAAGAAACTCCTGGCATGCCCATTTCTCTCTGGCTCCACCTGTCACAGACCAATTCCCAAATCTGCCATATAGCATTGAACCTTCATGTGTTTGCCTACCCTTTGTGGTTGTGGTTGCTGCTGCAGTCCTGTAGCCTCTGGGTCTGATTTTCCTCAGTGTTTAGATCTGAAAAATAGTTGAATTCCTAGTTACTCTATGGGGAGGAGGCAGGTCCCACTCCTAACACGTCACCATCTTGATCCAAACTGAGAGTATGGACTCTTTAAGATTAAGGTAGTGATTGCAATCAGTTTAGGAAATATAAGGCTCTAAAATGCCATAAATACATTTGAAAAAATCTGGTTTGCTATATATTAACATCATATGAAATGGCTGTAGAACAAGGAACTAGTGAATAAGTTATTTTCAAAGCAGACCCAATGAAGGAAATAATAAAATAAGATGAGAAAGCAATAAAATTAAAAATAGAAAAGCAAACAAAGTAAAGGAGAAAATCAGTGAAACCTAATTCTGGTACTTTGAAATGACTGAAGAATTGAATGATTTCTAATAAGTTTTAACAAGAGAGTAAGGAAAAATAGCAATATTAGTAGTGTATAAGAAGAAACTACAGCATATACTGCAAATATCACTTGCCAAAATTCACTTATGAAGATGGAGGGTGATTAACTGAACATATGTGTCTACTAAAGATATTGAACTCATAGCTTTAAATTTTCTACTTAAAATCTCAATAAACAGATAAAAAGACTGTAGATCTACCCAATATTTAAGAAGAAATACTAATCTCATAACAATTCATCCAGAAAATAATGGAAAGGATACTTTCCCACTCATGTGAAGTAATAGGTTCTTCATATAAAAACTAAATTGTTATTACAAGAAGACAAAACTACATATCTACTTACCTCAGGGATAAAATGCAAAGAACCTTAACAAAATGCGACAAGTCTGATTTGTGAAGAAACGAAAAAATTAGACTTCACGACTGAAAGAAAGAAAACAAATATTTTTGCTTACCTTTAACTACTATTACTACCATTACTACTAGCACTACTAATTTCACCATTTTATTTCTGAAAACGGGTATTTATATTTTCTATGACACCCAACAATTCTCTGACACAAACTAGGTGTTGTACAATTTAATTCAATTCTGACACTATCTACCTGGAATTAACATCAGATCTTCCAGTATAAGAACTTAATTCCTCAAAGCTCCCTCCCCAACAATCACAAGTCCGAGTTATCACTGTACTCCTGACCAACTGAGTACAAATCAAAGTTTTTAGCACTCCCCTCCCTAGATTCAATAATTTGTTAGTGTGATTCACAGAACTCAGGGAACAGTTTACTTATAGATTGTTTTCATTATAAAAGTTGTAGTCCAGAAACAGCCAACTGGCAGAAATATATAGGCCAAGTAATAACCAAGCAACAGTTCGTAACTTTCTGATATAAATGCATATTTCTATTATTAGCTATTAGCACTGAGTTTTCTTGTCCTTTTTAGACACATCAACCTAATAACAATTTCTTCTGCTCACTAAATCAGAATTGCAGTTTAGGGATTTTTAAGGAGGCTTCATTACATAGACTTTAATTGATTAAGTTACTGGTCACTGTAGATTTATTCAATTTTGACACTTCCTCATGCTCCCCAGATATCAGGAGATTGGGTTGAAACCCAATTACATGATTGGTTCCCATGCAACCAGCCTCCATTCTGTGATCATCTATGAACTTTGCAAATATCAGTGCAATAGCATAAATTCAGATGTGGCTGAAATGAACTTTATTGAATTAAAAAAGACTCACTTTCATTGCTCTGGAACTCTTTCAGAAATCTGTAAAAAACAAACAAACAAAAAAACCCTATAATGATTATAACGAAAGATACCCCTATAGCTCTTATTGCTAAGGAAAATTGAGAATTTTATTGGTTATAAGCCATGAACCATGAGTGAAAACTAAAATATATACTTCTTATTATATCACAAAATCATAATAACCAAGTATGATTTATCTTCAAAATAAATGACTGGGTGAACATTTTAAAAATCAATTTAAGTCACCACAAATGAAGTAAAATGAAATAACTAAGCAATATGATAATCCCAATAGATAGCAAATGCATTTGAAGAAACTTAACAATTCTTCCTAAAGACTCCTGGGAATCTGGGTCAGAATTTAGAAGACTAGACTTTGAGAACAAATAAATTTTTGTATCATCAACAACTTGATTGATCTGTCCAGGAAGCATCAAGACCAATTCTTCTTAATTAAGGGACTCCTCTATTCTGAATATGCTTTGGTACATTTTCTCTTTAGAACTTTGGTTCCTAGACTGTGTTTCTTGTTCTAGGGACTGAAGGTGAGTGGGAGGGGTCTATAGAGATGCATAACCAAGTCAGATGACTGTAATTGCAAAAAAGCTTCCAATTCTCTTAAAAACTAAATAATTAAATTCTTACTGAATAGACAAAGTAAGGTGATTAAAAAATGTATACATGGATATGGATATATGTACATATATATTTACCTAGGCTAAAGAAGTTTGAATATATTGACTATATCCAAGAATAAAGTGAAAAACATAATTCTGCATTTAAACAAAATTGATTAGAGGAGGATAAGCTAAACAAGTTAATGATTGCATTGATTGTAGTTGATTCGTACTCATTTTACTCAACAAATTAGGATTTGAAGAGATTTTATTTTCGATAAATATTATATTCATGATAATAAATATGCTATGCTTTTAAGAGTGAAAAAATTTCTTCCCTGGTAACTTTGGGAACAATCACTGTATGCAGAGCCGATATTCACTTTCACTATTTCTATCCACCTGTATATTATAGAACTTACATAGTGCAGTAAGATAAATTGAACAGTTATATATGGAAAAGTAAGAAATAATATTCACCTTATTTACAAGTAATATTACTGTCTATATAGAAAATGCCCCAAATCTAGATTATCGCTACTAGAACTAATAGTTTATCAAGTTGATACAATGAAATATACAAAGAAAATGAATAGATTGATGAAATGTATCTATAAATATATATGTGTGTGTGTTTATATATACATATGTATACTAGTAATAAAAAGTGAAAATGGAAATAAAAATACTGTACATAATATCAAGACAAAATTTGAAATATTGAAATATTTAGGCCAAAGTCTGAGAAAACATAAACAGTACTCACTGGTTAAATATGACAAAATTAATTGCTTAAATAAAAGATATAAAAATGGAAAAATATACTTTTCATACACTAATAGACAATTGTCAAGTTATCAATTTCCCTTTAATTGATCTTAATTTATATACTGAAATTACAGTAATAATTGTGAAGGATATTTCTTTATAGAAAGTGACACACAGATTCTGAAACTTATATGAAAACAATGTACCTAGAATAGTTAAAACAATTGTCAAAAAACACATTAGAAGGACTCACATCGTCTAATTTCTAGACAATGTAAATCAATATAAGATGATATGGTATTATTATATGAATAGGAATAAAGATTAATAGAAGAGAAAATTTAGTTTTAATCCTACAAGAATATCATTTATTGATGTTTGACAAAGGTGGCACAAATTTTAATTTAAAAAGGTTTATCTTTTCATTAAATAACATTGGAGTAATTTGGATTTTTATTTTTCTTCCTATTTTTTAATGAGGGATAGGTAATTTTGTTTATAAAAGGAAAATTTTCTAAGTGTTGTAGGTAAGGATATCCTGTTTTCCATCCAAAATTCAGAAAATATATATTGAGATATTGTATAATTTAGTTGTTAAATAATTTTGATTTTATGGTAAATCAAAAGTAAGCATAAACATTGACTCTACCACCAATTGCTTTGTGACATTTAGCAATTGCATTAAATTTTAAAATCTTGGTTAAAATATGCAATTAATGAAAACTACTTGATTGTTTTCTAAGAATTATATTAGCACAGAGCCTAACACTTAGTAAATGGTCATTATATATAACTAATATTATTTTTGAAGAACTTCAAAAATGGTTGAAATGTTAGCTATATAGTATCTGAATTAGCTTGTTATTAACAGCAAGTAAAAATAAAACGTTTCAATGATTTTAATTACATATTTGTGCTATGAACAAAAATGTGCATACATACTCTTTAAACCATATGGACCATTGATGTTAGCTATTAGTATCCTTTTCTTAGAAATAATGAATCTGAACTTTGTAAAGCTTAAATCAAGTGTTTAAAGCATTACTGAATTTTGGTTTATTAAAAATGAAACAATCCTTTTTTTCACCCCATTCCTTCTTTATATGCAAAGCAACATGTTTACATTTAGTTTAAAACAGAACAGAATGAGAAAGTGTGGTAATTAGGGTTTTAAATCAATATTGAAGACATTAATACTACTGCGACCCGGTGGCTTAATGGTTAATTTTGATGGATGAATCTTCATATATCCCAAGGACCTGAGCTTTCTCCCTGGGGCCAAGGAGAACAACTAACATACAACAAAATAAAAATAAGCAAAATTCTTCTTCCTCCTCTTTCTTCCTGCTTGTTTGTATTTCCTCTTTCATTCCTGCCTGTATCTTTCCTTTAAAAAAAATATTATTACCACTGAAGTAAATGCTATTTTTGTATTTGAAAATTTTCCTTGAAATCTATAATGCTTTTATGCATCTTTATTATCTTTATAAATTATGTAAAATACTTTTTCCAAAAGCATAACAGGTAACATGTAGCCAATATCTTTTACCTGCACTATAACCAGTTATTAGATTGGATATTATAAATGACCTTTTATGTCTGCAATACTGAAAAAATATGCGTATTTAGTATATCCTGTAGGCATGATAACATAGTAGCAATACAGGTTTTAGTAGCAAAATAGTTTTATGCACATCAAAGTTACTTTACTATGAGAGGTTATAATGTCTGTGAATATCAGAAACTTTTTAGGTTTCTAGTTTCTCAGTACTAAATTAATAATTATCAAAGCAGAAGCTGTGATCTATAAACAACATAGCTATATAATTTAGGAATCTGATATTAGTGATACCATCCATTATTTTGCCTGAGTTAAATGGCTTTTAAAAATCAGACTTTCAAATCATTGTTAAAGAATTTTAATTACAAAATCTCATGCTTCCATTAGAAAATATTGCAAAGTTTAATGTTTGTTGTATAAATTGACAAGATAAACTTGTAGAATAACAAGTTGAGAGTCATTCATCAAAGTAAAAGAAGCTTGTTACACAAGGTCATCAAAGCTTTTCCTGAAACCAAATGCTTTGATTAACTACCATTCTCGAAAGAAATACAAAGAATAAAGAGTCATTTAAATAAGCCTATAGACATAATTTGTCTTTCTAAAATATCATTGAATTTTGGGTTATAAATACCTGAGTAATTTTCCTATTTCAATAACAGTATATTCTCATGCAGTTTAAACAAAACCACAGAGAACTTTTTGTTTCTAAGGATAAACAAATGTTAAAAAAAAAAAAAAAAAAAAAAAGGCCCTTGTTTTACAGTAGTGGAAGTAATCTATACTATGCAATGCTTGAAAATATTTTCCTAGCAAATTTAATGTAAAATATGAGTGCAAATGCAGCTGGACTTTATGTCATTAACATAAGAAGAGTCACAAAGATCAGTATTCATAGAGAGCACCTGCTTTTTTCACTATCCATAAAAATTAGCACTTTGCGAATCATTGCTAGTTAAAGTAGTTGTATGAGATTACAATATAAAATGGTAAAAGAAATCTTTGGAAATGTATGCTCCATTTATTTAGCGCATACCTTTTAAAATTCAGTTTTCTTCCTGAGTTATAGAACATTTGGCTCCTTCTGCATATCAGAACATTCATCATGTTGCGCTCTCTTTATACCATTTCCAGTGAAAGAATATTGAATAGCAGTTGCAAAAGCATTTGGAGGAAGTTCTGGTTTTGAACAGACAAAGGAATCTCTAGAAAAATGTAATAATATATTCTCAGAGTGAATTGAAATCTTCCACATTCATATGTAGTTAGACAATATAATATCATGAAAAACTAAGGTGGTATGATAAGTAATTATAAAGCAAAAAGTTAGGAAAAAGATAGTCTTTGGCATATTTCAGAGAAATCCATTGCTTTCAGATTAAATGTAGAAAGTTTTAAAATTCTCTAAGGTAATTTTAAACTCATATTTGTATTCAATGAAGGTCAACAATTTTAAATTATCAATGAGATTTATTAAGTGATATAGCAATTTAATGTCTATGTAAAAGAATATGGACAGAGAAACAAATTTCATTTTTCAAAAATAATCTATGTGAAAACCTATCTTATATATACACTTTCATCTGTTCTGTCATACATTACTGTCAGAAAACATAAAGCAATAGGTAATCACAAATTTTTAATTTTTAATTGCGTCAGTAAAAATCATGGCTTTGGTGATTTCTTTTGCTAAATTTGATTATTTGTTTCTAGCAAGAATTTGTAGAGGAATATATGGAGAGAAGATGCATCACAATGCTATAATAACAAAAACAGATGTTTTTAAAAATTCTAATAAGGTAAAATTAACTAAATAAAATAATAGAACAAGAGCCCTATATAAATGGCACTCAATAATAACACAAATATACTAGTATAATTGAAGTTCAGAGTAGGCCAAGATAACTGTACATTTGGAAAATATCAATGTAGTCAACTGAATTTCATTAAGAAAACTGTGATAATTAAAAGCGTTAATGATGTGCTTTTGAGGGGTGGATAGGAGAGTATTACAGGCACAGATACCTCATGATTCTAAATGGAGAGTTGGAAGTCTGTGTCTAAACGAAAGAACTACATCAATTTTCACTATTATAAAAAGATTACATAAAGTCAAATTGTGGCTACTGCATTTGACTAAATATTAATGCAGTTTTTCATACAAATTCAGACTTTAATGTTATTATTCACTTACCAATAGAAAGTGCAATAGAAAAAATAGAAAACATGGGTGAACAGACTAATTCAATATTATAGACAAAACTTTAGTTTTTATTTCAAAACTGCTAGCACCTTAATTCCTATTGACTTGCTTCACATCTAATTGATATGTTGCTTGCATTAATTACCTTAATATTATGTCATCTAATTTTTTCTGTTTCATGCATATTTGTATTTTTCAAAATTAAAAAAAATATAAAAACTCCATAGTTTTTGATTAAAGGGCAAAGGAGGAGAGAGGTGAGAGAAAAAAACTACATAAAAGAAGTCAAAACTTGGCTGGAATCCAGGTTTGCATTTTGCTCTTACAGGCTTTGAGAATGTTATTTCTGAGGGCACTTCCAAGATTGCATACTCATATGATCTCAAGCTCATTTCCTACCCACAGACATAATGAAACTACATCCTTTTAAGAATTACAACCTTTGTAGAGAACTGGGGCTAATACCGTCACAAAAAAAAAAAAAAAAAAAAAAGGGGGACAGTAGTAAGAAAAATGGAGATCTGTCTCCATGTGAATATAACCTGATATTGAGATCCTGGGGTCAGACTGATAGGATTAGTGATACAGACTTTCTTTCAAGGGCTGTGAAGCTTTCCTTCACAGTGGCTGCTCCCATAACTTGTAACTGAGCTGCAAGTACAGAACCTATCAAGGAAGATACAGAACAATAGGGCTCTGAGTGGCAAAGAGCACAAGAAAGATAGCAAGTGAATCCAGTAGTGAAGTGTATGCAGACCTGACTATAGGACATTCATTTGTTGAACCATAACCTTCAACGTGGCAACTAAACAATAGAAGCAGCCTTCCTTTGAAGAGATTCCCTGCTGAAGGCTCTCTGCCAGGTGCTCTTTTGTCTATGTGGTGTGCTCTGACAGCTGCCATATTTCAGCTAGATCTGCAAGAAAGCCCACTTCTCTCCCATTGGCTCACTGCGCCAAGAGTTTCCTCTGGGTTCTTGGTACTATGGGGCTCTGATTGCCCAGTGTGTCAACTGGCAGACCAAGTACCTAAACATTTTTTTGCAGGGAGGTTACTGTAGTTCTCTCAAATAGGATCACTAGTGAGCTCCATGGAAACAATAGTTCTGTATCCATCTGGGGCTACTGCCAAATAGTTTTGCATATATGTCTCTGTCTGGTGCATTAAATCAGCTATAACTCTCAGTCATGGGATCCTAAAGCTCTTGGTATATAGATCACTACTGGGGCTATTCCCCAGCCAGTGAACTAAGAGATTATCACTGGAAGAGCACACTGCAGAGACAAGTTCCTGAGGCCCACAAGACCACTCAACTACTTTTCACCTGTGGCAGGTCAGTGGCCTGGACCTGCACTTCTTGGAAATCTCCCCTACAATTTTGCAATTCATACCTGTGACTATAGGGAAAGACATTTCCTTGAAGATCACAAACAAGATCACAGCTAGATCACAATTAAGTCAATAATTCCTTACTTCGATCATAGCCCAAGTGCACTGAAAAACTGAGGCAACATTTTTGCATTCACTTCTCCAAGCCAAAGTGTAAAGACTGGCTTTCAATTCTCAGTACAGTGTTGCCTCTCAAGCTCCATCTTTTCTTACTTGTGCAGAAGTCACATAGAAATAGAAAAGCCAGCATGCCAGGATACCTCAGGCCTGTACTCTGCAACTGGATACTCAACGTAAAGTCATTGTCAGAACAGAGAAGGAAACTCATTTAGCTTATAGGAGTGTCCTATGTGATAAAATTTTTAAAATGAGTTATTTGAGTAACGTAAGTAAAAATAGCAAAAGAAGTGGCAGTTATCTCCTAGGACCCATCTCTTCACAATATTGAGAAAACAAGCAAAAAAATGTCAGAATAAACTTCATAAGACTCTGGAAAACAGTCAAAGGTTTATAGCAATCAAGCAAATAGTGATCCAGTAAAAGGTAATTCAAAAACAATTAGAAACAATTATATCATTTTTATTTGCCATTGCTCCATTGCCTCTCATTGATTTTACAGTAAACTTAAAGTTCAGTCTGTATTTCCAAACCTAGAAGCTATTCCCTGTACCTTAGAGAAAAGTATAATCCTTATGAAAGAATTGTATCTGTATGTACCTGAGGTGTTCAGGAAAGAACCTTGGTTTTGTTTTGTTTAACTTAGAATAAACTCATATGAGAAATGTGTTGGAGATTCCTCAATAATACTGTATAGCTAAGAACAACTTGCAAATGCCTAGGGAAAAAAGATATATTTTGTTCAAACAAAATAAAGTACTGAAAACCTGGAAAGGAAAGCTCAAGAGAGTTTCTCTGGGAAATTAGGACAGCACAAAATACTCATGGGCACTAGGGATAATAGAAAACCACACCATACCTTAGGTGCACCACATGATTATACATAACATGAAAATACTTAAGCTTTACATCTGGCTGATTTTTAAGAGCAGTACAAGTACGAAATGAGGGTAAAACAAAATTGAAAACAGCGTAAGAGTTGAAATGGTGCCTCCACAGAAATAAAATTTGCAAAATGTGTGAGCACTTTTATCCCTTACTTTTTCTCTTTCTTTTGTGTGTTCTAGCCATGAACGCTCCTAGTATTCATAGAAATCTCTGCCAAATACTAATTGAACACAAGCTAGAATTTAACACAGGTTTGAGATACTATACATGACAAAGAAAATATACGTTCCAAAAATACTTGTTACTAAACAAACATAAAAGTCAGAGAAAGTATGGGAGTCGTTCTTCAAAGTATTCTCAGATAGATCTTTCCTAAGATGCCAAAAGCTGTCTTTTTCCAATTTGTCATACTGGTATTTGGAGCTAAAGTTAATCGAAATGTATATGGCTACCTTAACCATATAGCTAGTTAGATACAGAATCATCTCCAGAAACAACCTTTTTACCAGAGAAATTTAGAGAACGCAGGACAAATGTCCAAAAGCATTGCTATAATATATGAATTCGTCCCTTCATGTGGCAAACCTTTCCTTTCCTCTTGATGCTTCAGAACCTCTTTCTCATTCCTCAGCAAAGAATATGTCTTTGTTCTTTCTTTTTCCCTCAAAATTTATTTCCATGTAAATCTTCCTTTTTTATGTCATTAAGTTTGATCTTTTCTTCTGCTGACCTTGTATTATGTTAGTTTATTTACTCATCCATCTCAGGTAGAATTTCAAAAGATGAAAGAATTTTCCCTATTCCCCAATAAGGCAGTACAAATTATGAAAAGGCATACACTTATTTCCAGAGTTACCCCAAAATATTATTCAAAACATCTAGTTTTCAGTAAAGATATAAGAAACATGGAAAGGATTTCAAAGTACAATCTCTTCACATAAGAAATAAATAGAAACTGTCCTTAAAAAAGTACAGACAGAGACTTACTAGACAAAGGCTTTGAATCAATTACTTTAAATATACTCAAATAGTTAACAGAAACCAGGAGAAAAATATATGGCAAGTATAGACTATTTAAAAAATAAATTATGAAAAATAACAACAACTCTGATCCTCCCTGTGACTTAGGTGGCTGGGATTCTGGTCATGTAAAGTCCAGGGACTTGGGTTTAAGAACAAGAGTTATAAAAAAAAAAAGAAGAAGAAGATGGAGATAGGAAAAGAACCAATGACCACAGTTAAAAAGTACATTACAAGAAAAAGAAATCACCAGATGATTCAGCAGTAGATTTGAACAGACAGAAGAAATGTAAAAAAAAAATTGAAAATGGGCAATTGCAAATACCCAGTTTGAGAGGCAGAAAAGAAAAAAAAAATTAAAAGAGTGTAAGAAACATGTAGGATACCATTAAGAATAATAACATGCACATAATTGGAATCCTAGGACAGCAGAAAAAGAAAAGGATAGAAACAATACTTGAAAAACTAATAACAAAAAAAGTTGATTTTTGAAACATGTCAAACCTAGATATTTAAGAACAGACTATAAGCAAGTAAAATAAAAGAGATCCACACCAAGAAATACTAGAATAAAATTTTGTAAAGCTGATGCTTAAGACACATTAATGCAGCAACACAGAAACAACAAATAAGATATCTTCAATGAATACTGTACTTGTATTTCTCATCAGAAACTATGAAAGTCAGAAGAGTGTTGGATGGCATTTTAAAGCGTTGAGAGGACTGGGGACTTACGGGGAAGAAAAAAATAATCTGTGAACCAAAAATTCTATGTCTGACCAAACTAACCTTCGTAAATGAGGGAGATGGTGAGCTCTGGTGGCCTAACAAATAGGTCCATTGTTCTCTGCTGGCACAATCCATGTATGTCCCAAGGACTCAGGTTCACTCCCAGAGCTGAGGTAACAACCAAATGAATACCTATATGAAATAAATAAAACGCTTCAATAAAAAAATGGGAGATGAAGTAAAACATTCTCAAACAAAAGCTGAGACACTTTTTCAAAAGTACAGTTGCCTAGAAGAAATGCTATCAAGAGTCCATTAGATAGAAGCAAAAGGAAAATGGACAAAATTAACTCAAAGACATATGAATAATAAAAAACTCTAGTGAAGGTAGTAATATAGGTAAACACAAAATTCGGTATTATTATATTTTAGTTTTTTAAATCTATTTCTTATTTGAGTTAAAAGATAAATGTATAAAACAATCATTGTAAGACTGTACTAATGGACACATAAAATATATGTCGATATGACAATAAAACATAAAGGAATAGAATGTAGAGATGGATGAGTGAATTTTTTGTATGCTTATTGAGGCTAATTTAGTAGTAATTCAAGCTTAATGATATAAATTTAATATATTAATTGCAATCAGCATATTAACTGCTATGAAAATACCTTAAAATATGCACAAAAAGAAATAAGAAAGGAAATTAAGAATAACAGGAGTCATAAGACAGAAAAAAATGAAATATCAGAAGTCAGTCTTACCCTACCAATGCTTATTTTACATATAAATGCCTAGAATTTCCCAATCCAAAAGCGTTGGTTAACCGATGGGATTTTAAAGAATTCTCCAATAGTGTTCTATTTATAGAGACTCAGTATAGATGCAAAGACAGAAATAGATTGAAATAAAAGTAAAATAAATGATCTTCTATGCAAGTAGTAATCAAAAGAGAGTGGGATGACACTAATTCTTACAAAACAGATTTTAAATAAACTGAGACAAAAATGGTATATAATGCTAAAAATCAATTAATGAAGAAGATATAACAAATTAAGCATCTAAAAGATATTTATTGTATTTAATTAATCTTACTGAAGGAATATTTCATTGCAACATTATATAGGTTTAAGGTGTGCATCTTTATAAATAAACATCTGTATTGTATATAATACAGTAATTTCATAAATCACAAGTATGTTCTTCTTTCACCATGAATTGATTTCCTCTACTAAATGCTCCCACTCCATCAGCTTACCCTTCTTGCAACCACTTATTTGATTTGTTGACTAAAAGTCTATTTTTGTTTTATTTAGTTTGTTTAGTTTCTCTACATACTACACATGAGTAAAATCAGATACCTGTCTGGCTCTTTCTGGTTTATCTCCCTGTGTTCAACTATGTTGCTGCAAATGATAGGATCATCTCTGCTTTCCATTCTCAGTTTTTTGACTACTCTCCATATTTCTTTCTGTAAGGCTTGAGCCATTTTACATTCCCAAACACGATGTGCTGTATAAGAGTTTCCTTTTCTCTATATCCTTGCCAACATAGTATTTGCATCCCTTCGGATAATAACCATTCTCACAGGGGTGAGGTTATTTGAAAGCAACCAAAGCCAGAAATGAAAGGAAAAATAAAGATTATTTATATTTACAATAGTTGGAGACTTTAATTCTCCATTTTCAATAATGGATAGAATATCCATAAGGAAATACAGGAATAATACCATTAATCAATAAGATCTGATAGATATATTACCTAACAGGTGAGTTTCTATATAGTTGCACTAGAGGTTATTATTTGTTTGCTTTTAGTATCCCAAACCAATTTACAGAGCAGTCATTGATAGGTTGTGTCTTCAGCCTTTGAGAAGTGGAATACTTAATGAAAGTAAATATTTTCTTTGTGGCCCCTCTGCATTTATTCAACATCAACATCATAGGAGAGGAGGCAAAAAGTGGAGGCATCTAATATCTATTAACAAAATTCAAGAAGATGCTAAAATAGAAATGGTTGAATAATAAATAAAGGAAATTAACTGACAGTTATACATGTTTGATATTCTTAAAATAAATACCTAGAGGTAGAATTTATGTAGCATACTGTAATTTTCATTTTTAATTTCTGAGACTCTTCCATACGATATTCTTAGGTGAATTTGCTAATTTACATTCCCACCAACATTTTACAAGTATTCTTTTTTCCCATATACTTGTCAACACTTGTTATTTCATGCCTTTTTGAAAATAGACCACTTTCAGAATTATTTACTAAGTCAATATTTGGAAACAACTTAAGTGTTTATAGACAAATGATTGAATAAAGAAGATGGAGCCTATATACACAGTAGAATACTACACAACTCTATAAAAATAGATGGAATCCTGTATTTATGGCAGTATGGATGGAACTAGAGGGAATAATACTAAAAGAAATAAATCAGGTAAGATAAAAGTCAAACACCAAATGATTTTACTGACATATAGAATATAAAGAAACAAAGCAAATGAACAGACAAAACAAAACAAAACATAAAAAGTCTTTGGATTTTGACCACACAAACGAAGCTGACAGAAAGGAGTGGATGGTGATGTAAACAAAGAGTCGATGTAGTCCAATGGACAGCAATGGGAGGTTAGTAAAACTTTGGTGGTAGGTATGTTATAGTACCATAATTAGAAGAATTGTGATCCTGTCCTCCTAAAACATACAGTGTTATAGACCAATGATACATCAATAAAAATAAAGTAATTATAAATAGAAAAAAACAGTATGCAATTTTATACTTTCAATATTGGTTACAATATAAATATTAGACCAACCAATATGAAGATGAAAACATGGTCTCTTACATAATTATAAATGTTTATAATATGACACAACACTACTTCATTATATTTACTTCAACAAACCATAGCAAAAAGCCATAAAATCTAGAGGCAGAAATTATCCTCTCAAGATGTTATAATTCCAAACATTGAAGTGGACTTATATCTCTGACCAGAATAACAGCGATCAAATTAACTCCCTTCTCCACAAAACTTAAGTCTCCCACAAAATATAGCGAAAAATATTTCAGGACAATGGATTTAAAAAAAGAAGCTACCCCTGAAAGATAGGAAACAAATGAAGTGAGCCTATGACTGCCCAATCTTCTTACTTAAAAAGTTTTCCAGCCTCAGCTTTGTGTGGGATATTCTATATTTATAAAACTCCTCCAACTTTTCAGGTTTATTTGTTAGCCACAAGTCACAGGTCTTGTCACACAACAAGGTCAGGAGTTTACATAGGCCAGAACATCAGGAAGTAGAAATCATAAATTCAGTAATTTAGATGAAATAGAAAAATTATTTGAAATAAAAATATCTTTCCTATTCAAAGTGGTTTTCAAAAACAGATGCTAGAAAAGGTTCAAAAGTTCATCAGCTAGTGAAAGGATAAATATAGGACAGGAGGCTGGTCAGGAAAAAAAACAGATCTAATGTCCACATTCAGCAACATCAATTAATCTCAGATTAATTATTCTGAGTCTAAGTCTGAAAAGGATTCAGTCAATACCCCAAGTGGAAAAAAGCAGCATGAAAGGCCCAACTGATTTCAATGTATTTTGTTCCTCTTTGTGATCTTGACATCTCAGTCCTGACTCTCCTGGTCACTCCCTACTGACGGTAAAGAAAATTTTATAATCTTAATATTCATCCAGATAATTTCCACGTCCCAAGTGTGAAATTTTAAAGTGACAAAATACCAGGATTTGTAAGATGTGATATCTCCAGGTCTAGTTTATATTTGAACGTGTATTCTTGATGTTTCTGTGTTTTTTACCAATGACATATTTGCAAAACAATGAACATCTCAACATTTTTTAACATTATTAGCAATTTTTTTTAATCTTATAGGTAAAATTATAATCTTGTATTTTCAAAAGTTATTTTAAACAAAGTACATGAATCAATGGGATCATGGCCTATGACCTTCATGCAAACTAAGTTTATGAAACAAAAATAAAGGAATAAAGATATGATAAAACCAGGGGGACAGCAGAACACAGATAACATGTTTAACAGAAAATATTCTGTATAAGTTGAAAATAGCCATCAGCATTAAAATAATTTAACACTGACTTTTCATGACATGTATTACTTTGTAATCACCATCTAATTTAATCTATATAACAAGCTTAATTATTAATGTTAATAATATGTATTTATAAATGAGGAAAAAAATCCCATATTAACAAATAACATATGGCAAAGCTGTTATTCAAATACCATTCTGACTGTGTGGCTTCAAGGCAACTGCTTTTGCTTTTTCTTTCTTTTTCCCTTTTGAAGTAGTAAAGTGAACATTTAACTGCAACAGCTCCCTACAGAAGCAGCCCAAGAGAGTGGGTTTAAATGAATCCTAGGGATTTTGGAAAACACAAAAATCCCAATGCAGTGTACTGGGTGAGATCCTCTCTTAGAAAGTTAAGGCTGTATTAGGATTTTAACCAAGAGATTTTAAACACCGTCCATTCGTTTACTCATTAATGTTTTTTGAGTATGCCTTGTTAAGTAAAATGTGCTTTTAAACATTAACTTAACAGCCTAGAATCAGGTACTCAAAGGCGATATTTTCAAACTTCACAAAGTCAGCATAATTCGTTTGAGGAGATGTGGGAACCTGCTCTTAATTCTCAGTTTAAAAAGATAAAATGCTATTATTATTGATGATAATGATATACAAACTTCACCTAATAAGGTCATCATATGTAATATATATATGCACACTTTCGTATATCTGTCTTGCATCATAATATTAAATGCTTTTTTTTCCTTTTGTTTCTCAGTCAAAAAGATTGAAGACACCATTGCTCTAAGGTACACTAGAGCATATTTATTCAGAAGCAAGAAGAATTCATGAAGTTCAACATTTAATTATTTTATGTTGCATTATAGGATATTTCAAAAATTGGTACCTTAGAAAGTAACCATGACATGACATCATGAAATTTTCTTTGATACAGTCTTTGAAAAATGAATTTAAATGTGTTGAATGGTTTCTCAGGTGTTAAGCCTATTGCTGCTGTGTCTCAGAACTGAATTAGTGACCCTGGGATGCGGGAGACTGAAACAACCACAATGAAAAACTAAATAAACAATAAAAATGCTTCTTCCTCCTCTCTCTTTACCTGCCTGCCTATTTGTCTTCATTCACTGCTTCTTCCTTTTTTTTTTAAAAAAAAAAAAGAAAAGAAAATCTATATATCTATCTCTCTATATAATTTCACTTACTCTGGCATAAAAAAAAATAGAGATTTTAATAAACCACTTCCTTGTTTTACCTTTTTAAAATAATTGCTAATGACATTTTGTTATTTCTGTGGAAATAATATTAATCAATCATTCTTGCTTTCAACTTCTTTCCAGGAAGTCAAAGGACAAGCTGTTGCAGAAGAAATGGTTTAAGTACATTTGATTGCTATCTATTTTTAAAAATCCTGATGTGCTTTTAAAGGAATAATGGAACAGTATAAGAATGATTTTCTTCTATTCCAAAACTCTCAATTCATATTTTATTTTTATTCTTGTGATTTGGGTATTTGGGGTTTGAGTCACTTCTGACTACAATACCTCTACTGATAAGGGTTGGCTTTAAAGTTTGATGGCTTGCATGTTTGTATGCAAATCGGCAGCATTTCTCTAATGAGCTGTGAGTCTTGGGACAATAATTTATTTATTGGGACTAGTAATCACATCATGCAAAGTTTTCACTACATGCATTTTATGGTGCTATAATTTTCTGTTTCTTTTAAAGTTGAAAATACTTGTTTTCAGCAGAAATTTGAAGTAATATTGTTTTTATAGAGGGCACATTGCCTTTAAATGCATTATTTCATCTGCTTATAAAAACATCAAAAATTTTAAAAAATTCTATCTTGAATAACAACCAACAACCAACATTCAAGGGAGATATTAGTAAAAGACCTAACACAACATAGTCAAAACACAGCATATTTATTAAAAAAGAGGGATAGAAGTGAACAGTTGGATTTATTAATCTAAACAGACTTTGTTGACAACAGTATTTCAAATAAAAAGATTTAATCATTTATTAATATAGATAATAACAAAGATTATATGCAAATATTACAGATGCATGATGTAAATATGTAACATTACATAATTGCTAAATTAACAATGACTTTAATAGTATCACCTTTAAAGTTCTTAAACCTCAGTTGTTTCATCTTTGGAGTGAACAAAAATGGTCTTAAACAAAGTAAATAGCTTAGTGGATGCAGGGGGCAGAAAAGAAGGAAAGTGAGATGAAACCAAGCTTTACTCTGATTTAAAAAAAAAATTACTTATTTTGAGTTTGAGAAAAAAATTACCTACAGGCTATCTTTGGTCTTGCACATATTCTTTTTACAAATATGTAAACTTTTCTACTCCTGATCTTTTACAACCTATGGCCAGAAATGATAGGAATGATTGGAAAAACATTATTTTTACTTAACAAAGTTTCCGGGACTAAAAGGTCTTGCAATAGAAAAGTTCCAACTAAAGCAAAATAAAATTGTATTATAAAAGTATATTTATATTATCAATGTATATTATCAATGATCAATGTGTAATACAAGACAAATATACTATAAAATAAATTTATATTATCAATGTATATTAGCAATCAAATTTTTCTCTAGAGTATGCAGTTATGGTCTTAAAATTTATATTTTAAGAAACTTTTTAATAATAAAAGTATTTTTATGTGTCCCACAATACAGTAAAACCAATTTCACTTCAAGAAATTGTTTCTAAAATATTGGACTTTTTAACTCATGTTGGTATCTTACATCACTGGCAAAAATTCATGGTCAAGACGTTTAATGGCTATAGTTGTTTCATTGGACTATAATTATGAAATTTTTATTTTATATTCACTCAAAATATGGATCTTCCTTATCTGTAGTTAAATGAACAAATTTTAGGAATTTTCTTCTAAATTTTCCATATTAGTGAAAAGACCTGATCATCAGCTACTTGATTTATATTTATAGGCATCTTGCAAAAATCTATTCTACTTTTATTAACTAAGCCTGCCATTGATCTTATTTTCTATTATGCGTTCCACTCTGAATAGGTCATTTCATCTGTTGATCCACAGAAAAATCTCTTCCTTTTGTCTCAAAATGTAAAAAATGTTTAAGCTATACAGTAGAGGAAACTACAGCAGGTACCTGAGAGTAAGTGAGCATTGTTGATATACCTGGACTGTTTTGATTTGTTTATTGTTGATACCTCTCTGGGAGGAAAAAAAAACAGCAAAATAGAAAATGCAACTAATATTTATTTTTTTTCCTCCCCAAAATTATAAAAGCTAACCTTTACCATTTTTACTGTAATTGAAAAAAAAGATGTCAATTATTAAATTTAATCAACATTTTTAGTTGTTTCTTTTTTATTTTTCAGGTTTTTGTCTATTAATTTCTAAAATCAGGATACATAAAAGATACATACCAATTGCCATGAAACAAAACACCTGGTATTAAATACATAGTGACAAAATAAAACCAGCGCAACCAACCATGTCCCATATAAAAATGCATAACATTGTCAGATACTCAGAAATTGTTTCCAAGTGTGCCTTCTCCACAGCACCTTGGTCTCCATAACACATAATTGTGCCATTTTGTGAATATATTATGCTATTTGTGAATATATTAGCTATTTAACAGAGATTTTGGTTCTTTCCAGTTTTTTTTTTCTGATATAATCAATCCATTTATCCTAGGGTAGTTGAGCTTGCATTTGTCCGGATGGTATACTTGCAGTGTCTACGTGGAAAACAATTTCAAAATTATTTCCAAAGTTGTTATACAAGTGCACACTCTTACCTAAGTAAAAATTCCATTGCTCTAGTTTTTTGGAAAAAAAATTGTTTGCAATTTTGATTTGTTATCAAATCATTGCAGTGAGTATATAATTGTAACTATGATAGTATTATTTTAGTTTTCTTGATTGCTAATGAGACCAATAGTATTTTCATATATTTTCTCTATAGACTCCTTGGAATTTTTTTCAAAGTATCTAACATTTTTACTTATTTTTGTACTGGATTTTCCTCTTTTATTAGTGATTTGCAGGATTTCTCTGTGTTAATATTAATTTTATTAATCTTATTTTAGTGTTATATACTACACATGCATTTTTCTGTTTTGTACCATTTAATCATGCCCATAGTTAGTTTTCATGTCATTTACATAGTTTGATTTTCCCATGGATGGAAAATATCTCTGCATTCCAACCAGGTCTTGTGGTGCTCTAGGACACAACACTGGATTCACAGGACTGTAGGGCGATTTATATTTTCACAGGAATTTCAACAATAGTGAGCATCTGTTGACAATGTGCAAACTAGCAACATAAGGAAGTTTATAGTTTCAACATTAGATTGTGCTGCATTCTTTTGAATGATGACATATGTTTGCAAAACGGGATTACTGGCAGTTGTTTTTGATTTGGGGTTTTTTTGGGGGGGATAAAAAGCAATTAACTATATAAACAGAACTCATATGCCACCAAAAAATTCAGTCAAAATCAATCACAAACATAAATGTAAAACTCGAAAACTCTTCAAAGTTAATCGTGGAAAAAACCTAGGTGACCTTAGATATAGCGATAACTTTTAAAAATATAACACTGAAGGTGCAGCCTATGAAAGAAAGAGTGGATAAACTGAACTGCATTCAAGTAACAAAAATTCGGCTTGGAAAAAGACACTTTAAACAGAGTAAGAAGACAAGGCACCTACTGGGAGAGAAAAAATTGCAGAAAGTGTCTCGTAGGCTACTCTCCAAAATGGAGAAAGAGCTAAACTTCAACAATAAAGAAGGTTTTTGTTTTTTTGCTTGTTTTTTTTTTTTTTTTTTTTTTTCCCAATTGGGGCCAAGAACCTTAACAGACACTTTAGGATGCACAAGTGACAAACAACAATATGGAACTCCTCTCTCAATTTTGGGCAGCCGCAACGCAGGCTACAAAAGTCAAAAACCTGAATTTGAGACCAAGGATCAGGGATTAAAAAGTTTATATAAAACAAAAGTAGAAGTCAAGTTTTATTCCAAACACCCTTGTGGCTCAGGTGTCTAAGCTGTAGATCATGTTTTTGGACCTAATGACTAAATAAACAGAATTCTTGATTATTTTGACCTAGGAATATCATGAAAAATACTACAGACACTCAAAGAACATCCTAAACGGAGAAAGTTTCAGAACTTGTAGAACCAGTTTATAAAGGATTTGCAGTTGGTTGATTTGGGAAAACATGCAAGTTCTGTAATTAAAGTCACTAATAATGCAAGGGGACTGCATTTGGAACCTGACTATGTTTTCTTCACATTGCATTTGGATAAGTCTTGATCTCATGAACTGAACAGCAATTTTAACATGACTTTTTTTTCATCAACTTGACTCAAGTTTGTGATCATGAAATTTTATTCCTCTTAATTAAATAATCTTTCATAGATAATTTAAAGAACACCTTTAAATAAAGCATTGATAATTGCAATATACCTGTTTCCCCTCAATTTCCTTTTTTAATTATTGCAATTAGCTCTTTCTTCTTTTTAGTACTAAACAGCTGTAAAACTAACCTTTGGCCATTTTGATTACCTCTATAAAATGTTGATTATTAAATCTCCTTTTGGTAGTCTGTTATCAGACCTGAGCATTCTGATTTTATAGAAAAAAATAATTCCAGACATTTTTAAACCTACATAAATTTATAGCTACTGAACTTAGTAAAGAAGAAAAATAAGAAAATATTGCTATGTGTATCACTACAATGCTTTTTGTTGGCATTTATTTTACTTTTCTTTCCCTAGTAAAGGAATGAACAGAGGTTCTACATTATACAAGCAAAGCCCAATGATTTCATTGGGTTATTTTTACATTCATTTCTGTGTAGAGATGTACAAAATTATTCTTAGGACCCAATGCTACTCTTTCATTTCCATTTATTTTATTGCAATAACTTAGTCCACACATTAAAATAAACTCATACGTATAGGTTCCCCATTCCTTGTATACATGTCAATACACCCTGCCCTCTACCAAATCACCAAGTGTTCTTCACCATTGTCCAGTGGGCTCTGCCACCATTTTCACGCCTCCTACCTCTTCCCATTCCCTATTGGCAACCTCATATTTTTTTAACTTTATATAGTATACCTTTTTAATCGATTAGGCTTTTTTTAAAAAAACTAGTGTTCAACTGCCATTTTTTCCAATACAAACAAGCACCAAAAATGCTTTGGAGCATCTTTATGAATGTATAATTGCTTTCATTCTACGTATTAGACTACAATAAACATGTTGAAATTATTGTCCAACTTGAAATTCACAGATATGCTTTAGAAAGAGAGAAAAAAAAATTTGGTTCTATTTCAGCTTTCACCTTGATGCTACTATGTAGAAATTATATTTTAACGCTAGATATTTAACTCAAAAATCAAATGTCCATTCCAATGTATTAGTTCATATCATGCTTTATAGAAACTAAAAAGCTAAAACATTGTTGACAATTTTTTTTTGTTTTCATGAAAAAACACTTTGAAAGAAAATACTAAATAGTATTCACTACTCCTTTCCATTTTAATTGTAGTTTTTCACTCTTGTCTTTTAATTTTCATTAACTGAGTAGAAGGTATTTGTCTGAAACATATATGAAGTTGTTTTATTGCACTGGGATATTCCAGGCATGGTCTATGAGACTCACCTTGCTTGTAAATAAAACCAAAGTTTTATTTAAACATAACGATACCCATTATTTTGCATTTTATTACTGATCCTTAATCCTACAAGTGCAGAATTGTGTGACGTGATTGATACTCTATGGTCTGCAATGTAGAACACATTGATTATTCAGCCTTTTGAAAAAGTGTTGGTCACCTTGTCGCCTCCTCTTCTGTAGTAAGTAATGTTACTAAGCACACTCTAATATACTTCTCATAATTAAACCCTGGTTGAATAAAAAGCCAAAAGAAAACATTTGAAATAAAGTTGTGGCTTAAAGGCTCCATATGTTCTATGAAGAAGAGTAAATATTGACTCACAGGATTAGCATTACACTTTGTGTTATTTTCTTGTTTAATTTCTCACATATTTTATAATTTCATTAATAGATATAGTAGTATTGACAGGTAATTAAAATGAAAAAAATCTTAATAATGTGCTCGTACCTTAAATAAATCTGGTCAGCTTTCTGAAAATATAGAAAGTATTAGCACATCTTATTAAATTTGACTATTTACAGTATATTTGAGGAAAAACAGTGACTTGTTTGATGCTGAAATGTCATTATATATTTATCTGCGTACGATAGTTTTCTACAAATGACTTTGTAGAAAATATTTCACTATGAATGTCCAGTAATTTCTTCATGATTTTATTCAGTTTTTAAAATTATGTGAATGAATCAGTTATTTTTATTTTTGAAATATTTTCATTAGAAATACAGTTATCATCCTGTGGCACTTTTAATTTTCTATGTATGTTTTCATAGAATAAACTTTTTTTAAAGGAAAGCTGCAAGCAGGAATGAAGGCAACTAGGCAGGCAGGAAGGAAAAGAAGTAAGAAGCACTTTATTGTATTTAGTTTTGCTTCTTAGTTATTCCCCCTTGGCTCCAAGACATAAACCTGTAATCTTAGAATATATGTGGACTGTGCCAAACTCCTACTCCATGGGGTGCACCTCGCTGAATAATTTGATAGACTTCTGAAAGAAAAAAAAAAAAAAAAATATATATATATATATATGTAGCTTTCTTTGTTGCTGAAAGAGCAGCACATCATTAGCTATGAGATAGCTTTACTGCTAATTGGTAAGGTTACTAGTAAAACTTAGTGGCTATTTCATGTATATTGAATAAAGCTTACGGAAGTTATGTGACATTTGAACATCTTAGTATAATAGAACCGAAAGATGATTTCCTGATTTAAAATTTTAAATAAAATTATGTTATCCTAATGACCCAAAATGGGGAGGAATTTTGCAGATGTTCCTGGTCTCTGAATGAACATACTGCTAGAATCTACATTACGATTCCATGAGGCAGAAAGTTAAAACTGTGAGCTTGTCGTGTTTGTTATACATCAAGTGAAAATGTTCATGCAGGCAACTGTGTATTTATAAAATAGTTTAAATCCTTAATACTTCAAAGAGGATTTTGGGTAGGAGGGAGGAATTATGCCAGAAAATATAAAACTCTGTAAGAGTGCAGTTAGAATGCACAAAATCCAATGTATCGAAGAGAATTCTCTAAAGAAGTAATAAATGATAACTTAATCAAGCAAAAAGTGCGATAGTATATATGAATCTGCTATTGATTTATTCTTAGTTATTTTTTAATGTTTAGATGGTATGACTAGAATTTGGTTATTGTAGAAAACTTACTTTGAGGAAATTCATTCTGAGATATTTAAAGTATGTCTACAATTTAATTTTGCATGATGTAATGAAATATATATATTATACATAGCAATGATTAACACATTTGTAATCCAAATAAGTGCATTGTATTCTTTAAATTTGTATCTGTTGTTACTAGTGTTATGAATAAAAATTGAAAAACAGTCTTTTGACAGGATCAAAATAGAAGAATTTTCTATAATTTTGTTGAAAAAATATTTACTTTGTTTTTTCCAAAGTATCATAACATCTCATTTGTCCTATAAAGATACATTTCTCATGATCTCCTTTCAATCCTTAACTTAAATACAAGTTCACTTCTCCCAAATTTCCAAATTCCTCTGTAAATTCTTGTGTTAGGAGTTAGACATATCTTTTGGAATATTCAACCCACTATAATGCATGTTTCTCCATCAGAGACAAATGAAAATTGTGCTTGTGATGTGATCTCTCGGTAACAGAAGAACTGCATTTACCTGACATACAAAAAAAGCAAATTCTGGTAAACTACTTAAAATAATTCAAAGGACAGTTCAGCTGAAATAAAAGGCTATATAGTTTTTTTCTATAAAATAGAGCAAGTTATATGTTAAGAAATTAAGCTACTCTTTTATTAAGTTTAAACAGGGTGTAGGCTTAACAGGAAGCCTACTTGAAATGAAATAATCCTAAGTATCCCATGAAAAACACAGAAAGGGAGAGCAAGATACCGTGTTTTATAATCACTTTGAATTTAAAAAAGTAAGTTCTTTCTTCCTAGAAGTTGCACTTGAAAAAGAAGACAGGCTCACATAATCCGCAGATATCTCCCTAATACTCATGAAAGACACCCTGAAAAATCTCTTCCAATCAATACCAAAACTGTTTCAGCAGAGGCAGAGCTAACTGGTGCTGGCAAAATTTTTCAGCTATCATAGCCACAGAGAGCAAATTCTTCTCACAATAAATAATAACTAAAAAAGTACTGTGAACAAGAGAAAATAAATATACTAGAAACCCCGGAGAGAACAAGCATTTGAGACAAAGTGGCGCTTTGAAATCTCCAGGTGAGATTCTCTGCTCTGGTAATGTACTAATAAAAAACAATTTAAAAACCACTAGCTGCCCTATGCTTTTCACTTTTTGAATGTGTATCGACGGGTGTGCGATTTGATTCAGTGCTGGGTAATGAGGGTAAAGCTCTCGTAAAATAAGGCAGCCCTGAATAAGAAGCTTCATCTCACATTAGTAAATTACCTCAGGTTAGGAGTATCAATCCATCATGATAGAATATGCCAACATAAATGGAATAACCCCTAGTATATAACACATACAAAGTTGAAAGAGAGATCAGAAGAGTCAGGTCATCAAAAACAGGTTTATGCTCCTGGACTCCAAACAAGTAGATATAAACACAATTTCCAGCCCTTGTACTGTATCGAGAACACAGGAATAAGAAAACTCCCCATCTATTTGCAGAGGACTAACTAGGAATCTTATAGCATGCCAACTTAAAAAAGGGCAAAATTAAGAATAACAGTATGACAATTGTGCAAATATCCAAAAATGACAAAAATGAGAAAAACTAAAATAGTTTGCAAATATAGATGAGAAATTCAAGTTCTAGGAAAATATAATCCAAAAAATAAGAAGCAAATATAATAAAACACTATTTTTATAGCAAGTGTTATATGCTATAGAATTAAATTACTAAAATCATGAAATTAATAAAATATTTCAAATAATATTTAAGCAGAGTAGAATGAGAGTTGAAAATAGAAATTGACAGGCTAAGAAAATAATCTGAGGATTACAAACTAACATGACTACAGAATTATTTACTTTCAACCAGATAAATAACCCTGAAAACAATTTAATTGAAACACAAACAATACATGTAAAGGGAGAAAGCATAGAAATTAAGGGAAGAGCACCAAATAGAGTACAAAGGAAGGAAATGTAACTTAAAAGTTATCAAAAGAGAATAACAAAACAAATGCAGCATGATTTCTTTTTAGCCTTCTAACTTCTGTCTGGTTTAATTCCTGCAAAGCAGTTTGTCAATTCCAGGTCCCTGTTCCAACTTTGTTATGTTTTGGACCAAGCAGAGGCCAAGAGAAATCAATAGGTACTAATGATGCCTCATTACCCTCATCCCACTTGTTTCAAAAGGCCCACTACACCATTTCTTTTAATTCTTACATTTTAATTAATGAACATCAGTACTCATCCATCCACCCATACATCTCATATCAAAAACCAGTAACTTTTTTTTAGTTGTTTTCACTTAGATTTATTGAGAGATGATTGACATATAAAATTTTATTGTTTATGGTGTACAATATGTTATTTGGTATGTGTTATCTATTGTGAAATGATTACCATAATAAGTTCAACACCTACATCACCTTAAAACTTAAATTTTTTGTGTAGATGGTGACATTTAAGATCTCCTCTCTGCGTGTCAGGTACAATATAGACACCATGTTGAACTTTAGATTCCCAGAATTTATTTTATAACTGGAAGTTTGTACCCTTTCACCAACATCTCGAGTTTCCCCTAGTCCTAATCCTTGGTAACCACCATTACAGTTCATGAGTTAAGTCTTTTGTTGTGTCATCTTTTATTTTGTTTTTGATGTACCTACTGACCACTTGTGTGTTTGTATATCTTCTTTGGAAAAATGTCTATTAAGGTCCTTTGCCCAATGTTTCTAACAATCAAGAGGCTCTGTTAATACTAGGATTTAACATTTAAAAAAATATAGTTCTATTTTGTTATGAAGTGTCAAAATATCCTGTTCAATACCAGGTCATCACTTTTATAAAATGCATATTAAGTACATTTATATGAGCTTTTGAGAATAATCTAAATAAAATGACTAGCTGCTGAAAGTAAAATTATATAATTCCAAATATTTGCTTTTCTTTATTTGGATCTTACAAGTTTTTAAAATTTTATTTTTATATTACAGATAGTGATATCTTTATATATTCAAGTAACTCTAACTTTAAATAAATATATTGCATGTATTGTCTTAACTCTAGGAAGAATTACACATAATATTTTATTGCAAGGTGTCCTTGCAATTTGTAAGAGTTTTGCTAAAAGAAATTTTCTTTTCTAGTGGTTTACAGTTCTTTGAGGCATGATCATTCTCTCTTTTGCTGCTATAGATAGGACCAAAATCAGAGAAACTTACTCTCAATCATAATTCTCATAATAATATTTATGGATGATAGTCATAAGGACCAAAAACATGCAGAAAATTTTAGAGTTTGTTAACAGATTTTGAACCTATTTTTTTAACAACGTCAGTGAAATTTCTACAATAGTAATTTTGTTTGCTTTTTATCTAGAAAACCATGAAAATTTTATGTTTTAATTGTGTTTAATGCCTGGTTCATTTACATACATAAAGCATTTTACTTTTTGATTGTTATGTTTAGATTTAAAACCATTTCCTTAGAAAGCAAGTGCTTAAAATTTTGCTTTCTTCAAGTTTTGTTTTGTTTTGCTTTTGATGGTGGTGGTGGCTATTACTTTCTTCAAGTCTCCTTCCCTTGGACAAGTCATTTAGCTCATTAAAGAAGAAAGGTTGAATTAAAAAATAACCTGAAGGATAAAAAGAAAAATTTTAGAGCACTTCTGCAGGTTTGGAATGATGTAATTTTTGTTCTTTTCTAAATCTACATTTTGGGTTAGTGGGAAGTAATTATAGATAGACTAAGTTATATTACAAATTATTTTTGGTATTTGCTTACTTCCCATTAGATTCCTGGATTAAAAAAAAAAAAACTACTTAACTGATAAAAACAACTACTTAGAAAAGAGGATTTTTAGTCAGACTTTGTTTCTAATACAACTTCTATCACTATCTTATAATATTGAATATATTATTTAATCACATCAGACTTCAAGTTTTTTTAAATGTTTACATCTAAATGTCATAATTAGGTCATCATCATATAAAATGTTTGGATATATTCAATACAAAATGCAACTATCACTCACTATTTGTGATTTCTACCCTACCAGGTCCAATTTCCTTTAAATATTTGGGTTATCAATTGCGTCTCTCTATTTTCTATTTTCAACAATTTATCTTTGTGGACATTGTTTTTAATTCAGTCTATAAATATAGCCACTTTTTTTCTGTATTTTGAAAAATATATTACCACCTAAATTCCTTTGCAGTTTCCCTTTTTCCTCTTTTCATTCTAGCTCTTGGAAACAAAATAACACATACACACACACACATATATATACATACATGCACACATATTGAACATAAAAATAATAGATCTTTAAAATTTTTAATTATTGAAATATATCATAAATCATCTAAAATTCATTTAAATTATTTTTACATATTTCAGTCTCAGTTGATTTATTTACAATCCATTCCTTAATCTAGCTCTAAATCTGAATTCAATCATTCCTCTAACTTCTATACTAGAACATTTCTAAAATGGGCCAACACCGTCTCCTAAACGTCAGATCAGTCAACTCAATGTATCTCTTTGGTATGATGCATATTAAACCTTATTTTCTTTTATTTCTGACCTTTGGTCTTATTGTGAGTAGTGAGTTGCTTTTATCCTCTACCGATGATACAAAACTATGATGTCCTATTAGCCTGATATCTATCACCTGTGTATTAGACAAAAATAAAGTGACTCTTAAGCATTATTCTAACTATTACTTCTTGGTCAGATTTCAGGATAAAATGTCCAAATGCTTTCCAGAACAATTGATTATGTGTACAAAAATAAGTCCAAAATAAAAGTTTTGTTTCAAATATTCCTATCATTCCATCTGTTTATTATTCTATGTTTTCTATTTTGGTTAATACCAAAGATTCACATATATATTTAACTCAAACAAATGCTATAAACATTTTTATAAAAATGGATCCTGACCCTAATCAACTCTAACTTTATCTTTCCCCCGCTAGTCCAAACCTCCATCATCCATCACATGCTATGGCCTCACTTATCTCTGGGTTCCCTCTTTTACAATATGCAGCCAATTCGTCACATGAAAATGAAAGTTGTCTCTTTAAAATGAAATTAATCTGTGTCACCTCTCACTTTAATATACTTATCACAAGGTCTGAAATTGTTTTCCACTGGTTACTCGCTGACCTCATATTCAATATTTTCTGTCATCTACAACTTTCCAACAGGAAAAGCATTGTTCAGTCTTAATCATGAAGTCTATTGTTCATTTTTATAATGAGTTGCATGTCTTATTTGTTGATTTGTAGAAGTTTTAATCCTGGATACAAGGTTTATAACATTTGTATATTTTAAATTTTTCCCCAACTCTGTGTCCATCATTATCTCACTCTAGAGAAGAAGTTCCACAGTGGTATTATTTTCTTCATACTTATATATGTGCTATCTACACCATCCTGCATGATAGCTATTAGCTACATGTGGCTGTTGACCACTTTAAATGTGACTAGTGCACCTGAAAACTTAATTATTTTATTTAGCTAATTTAACATTTAGTAGACAAATATAGCTATGGGCTATAATTTTGCACAGCACATAGGATAGAATACCTTCTGATTACCAAAGTTCTTAATTTTAATGTAGTTTGACATAACAAGCATCATCCTCAAATTTGGTACTTTGTATATTAGATAATGTGTATTTTCTGATATAATCTGAAAGAGATATCATTTTGACTTCACACTGAAAAATACAATCAATCTGAAATTGATTTTGCAAATGTTAGCTCATCTTTGCTCAAAAAGATGTCCATGTAACCAGCAATGTTTATTAAAATAGTAATTATTGTATTATTACTCTGCTGTACAGTGATACATTTGCCATAAACCATGAATCCATTGTGCATAAATCTGTTTTAGATTTTCAGTTCATTTCCATTGGTCTATTTGTTTATTCACTCCTGTACCTAGTCTATATTAATGTCACATGAGTTAATTAGTGGTTTTATAATTATTGATATCCAGTAGAGAGAATGCCCTTATTTTGTTGTTCTTTTTTACAAAGGTCTCTAATCTATTCTTGATCATTTGCATTTCACGTAAAGTTATTAAGGAGTTTACCAAGTTCAACGAAGTTATCGATTGAGATTTTGCTCCCCAATATATATAATGTGGAAATTAATTGGAAGAGAATTAACATCTGTACAATAGCCTTTAGTTTCAATTTTCACTGTATGTTCATTTAAATGGCTTTTTATTTTAATCTTAAATTTAACTTTAAAACTATCTATATGGGGGCCTTGCTGGATATTTAATTTTTAGATTCAGTTCTCTATTTTCAATTTCAACTATAACGTTGCTAGGTATATTAATCTCCCCAGGGATCTCATACCAAATTACCACTGATTTGCTTTAAACAAGAGCAGTTTATTCAGAATTATTTAGAATTCTGGAAATAAGAAGCGTAAAATCAAGGTGTTTGCAGAATTATGGAAGAGTTTGGGAGAGACTCTCTTCCTGCCTCTTCCAACATCCATTGGCTTCTGGCATTCTGTGAGCTGTGGAAGCATAACTCCAGTTACTACCTCTGTCTTTACACAACCTTCTTCCCTGTGTCTCTCTGTGCTCTTTCTTAGAAGGGTATCAGTCATTGTATTTAGGGTTAGTCTAGTGTGATACTGTCGCAAGGTTATTAATTAATTATATCTTGGTATGCACTTTCAAAAAAGGCGATATTTTGATGTTTCAAATTGATATGATTGGGGGGGTGCATAATAGATAACCCAACATAGTGTGATGCAGAAATACAATTATTTTTATGTTGACTTTTTTACAGAAGAATGTATTTAATTGTTGTTGCTATTGGTGATTCTCCAATTAATCCCACTTTTCCAGATCCACTTACTTCTTTCACTCTGTTCTTTGCTTCTAGAGTTTGACATTTAGAATCACAGCAATCTTAACTTCCTTGATTTGGAGAGGTTTCACCAATGCACCACCAAAAGCTCTCCTTCCATCAGGCAACAATTCGAAAGTAACAATGTTCGTTAAGAAACATGTATTATATAGTGGCCTTACCCTCCAGTGATAGTTCTCAGATAAGGGTAATATTTCTCATTTTTTATCCCACTCAGGCCTTTGCCCATACTGTCGTTGCTTACCTTAGACCTCACTATGTTTTATTAGTTTATCCCGCAGTGACTTAAAGTTGCTTTCGGTCATTAAAATAATATCTTCATTCAATTTCTAGTTACTTTTGAGTTTGCAAAATCCTGCTAGGGTACTTATTAATACTCTTACTATATCCAATACCAGTACAGCTGCTGACAATTTTCTTTCAACTTTGTGAAACCCTTAACCAATCTTGACTTTTGATCTAAAATATTCTATAATAAATTTATTTTGCCTTAGGTATTTGATAATATATTGCAGCAACCAAAAAGCGATCCACATTATGTTTATGTACCAGCTGTCAAATGTATTGGTCCTGAATTGAAGATTCTTAATTTATTTTAAGATTTTCCCTATGCTGTTTTTAATTGTTTTATTGCAATGAACCTCCAGTAGTTCAGTTTGCATTTATCTTATTTGGTATCTGATATTTTTTGAAATTGTAGATGGAAAACTTTCATGAATTTGGTAGAAATATTACTCATATGCAATCATTGTCTCTCTCTGTTCTTTTTGTATGTGTTATGCAATTTTTTATTACAGCACCTGTGTATCATTCATATATTTGCTATCTCTGTATTTCTTTATGGTCTCCTAATCTATATTTCAGTTCAATAATTCTCTCAACAGAGTCTTGTCAACTTTTAAGAATATCCATTATATTCTTAGATTTTGTAAGCATGTTGCTCAATATTTGAAGCTTTGTTTTTCTTTTACTGTTTACAAATATCTTCCAATTTTATTTTTAGCTTGATATTAGTCACATTGGTTTTGGATTTTATTTCTCCTGTCATTAAATTTGAGTTTCTAAATATTTCTCTCAGGCCATAGTCAATGAGTGTTTTGTTTATGTTTTCTTCTATATATTTTATGATTTTATGCTTATATCCAAGTTTCTAATCATTTCTAATCATTTTGAATTAATTGTGTATGTGGTGTTGGACAGTGACCCAGTTTCAATCTTTTGATGTGACTGTCCAGTTTTCCTAGCAACATTTTTTCAAGAGACTGCCTTGTCTCAATGTATATCCTTGACATCTTGATCACAAATTAGTTGTACACCTATAAGTGTGAAATTATTTATGGGTTTTCAACTCTGTTTCACTGATGTGTCTGCTGATTTGATTACTACTGCTATGTAGTATAGTTTGAAAAAAATGGACAATACCTCTATTATTGTTCTTGTTTTGTTTATAATTGTTTTTTCGATTTGGTGTCTTTCATATCCCAAGTATGTTTCAGATTTCTTTTATTCTAGATCTGCAACAAATATTGTTTGCATTTTGATGTGTATTTTATTGAATCTATATTGTTCATAGAAATATGGCCTTTTAAGCAATGTTAATTCTTCTAATCCATGAGCATCTATTATCTTTTAATTTCTTTCTGTCTTTTTCTATTTATTTTAACAATTCTTGCAGTTTTCAAGGTTCAGTTCTTTTACTACTTTGGTTAAGTTTTCTCCAAATCATTTCATTTTTTATGCCATTGTAAATGTGATTATTTTCCTTAGTTCTGAATGGTATATGGATTAATGGTGAAACCATTATGGAAAACAGTATAATAATACTTGAAAAAATTCAGAATGGAAATTCCATATGGTCCAGTTAGCCCATTACTGTGCTTTTCCCTAAAACAGAATAACATTAATTAAAATAAATATTACA
This sequence comes from Solenodon paradoxus, assembly GCA_004363575.1. Taxonomy (NCBI): domain Eukaryota; kingdom Metazoa; phylum Chordata; class Mammalia; order Eulipotyphla; family Solenodontidae; genus Solenodon; species Solenodon paradoxus. Next base: position 1,539,979 of record RJWH01000051.1, read on the forward strand.
TTCCCATGTTCATTACAACATTATTTGCAATAATCAAGAGCTGGAGACAATCTAAGTATCCACTAACAAATGAGTAGCTAAAGGAAATGTATTATACATACATAATGTAATATTGCTCAGAAATCAAGATGAAATTCTGCCATTTGCAGCAGAATGGATGTGTCAGAAGGAATTACTCCTAGTGGGTTAAGTTAGAAGAAGAAGGCTATCATACGATTTTACATACATGTGCAATGTAGAGAAAAAAAGACTGAATTAAACACAAAAGATATTTAATTTATAAAATCATATTAATAGTTGGATATAAGAAGGGAAAGTGGAAGAGTGGGTAAAATAAGAGAAATCAATTATATAGCAAAGGAAAAAATAGACAGAGGTAGAAAACAATGTATTTATATTCAGATGTTGGTTTACAATGATGTATGAATGAAACCTCATGAAGCTACAATATTTTTTAAAGAAATAAAAAAGAAATCAAACTGTTAATCTTATTGTTGTACCAATCTTCTTTTCAGTCTTCTTTATTTAAAAACGTTATATATACACACATATATACATATATATGTAATTCACAAGAAATTAATAAATATTTGAAAGTTACTGCACATAAAACCTCATTGAAATATAAGTAGATTCCGTCAATGGATCTAGAAATTTAAACAAGTGATGAAATATTTTTCAAAGAAAATTTCAGGCCTAGGTTATACTATTAATATACTGAGATATATTTAATAAAATTCTTCAAAACGTATTTAGAAAAATACATGTAAGACCTATACATGAACAACTACAGAAAACATTATATAAGAAAATTAATAGAATTCTAAATAAATGGAGATAAATAAATTTTCCATCATGAATGGAGAAATTCAATATTAAGATGCTAATTTTTCACAAAATATTCAGTACAAATACAATTAATATTGCAGCATTTTTTTGATTGTCAGAAGAATCTAAAATGTATAGGGAAATTTCATGTATTTAACATAAGCAAAATTTATTTTATAAATAAATGAAATTCATAATGCCCATATTACCTGACTTTGTGATATAAAACTCTAGTAATCAAGATACCCAAAATTTGATTTAAAAGTGCTAACAATAACAACTTATGGAACACATTAAAATCATATATAGACCCAATATAATAGGTATAATTGTTTACCTTTTAAAAGAAAAAAATAGGAAATAATATTGAGGGAACTTGATTAATCAGTAGTTTCCCATATTGGAACTAAAGACAACTTTGTTTTCATCAAAATTAAAACTTAATGTCAAAAGACACCTTTAGGAAAATAGACTGGGAAAAAATATTTGAAAAACATATCTGCTGAAGAACTTAGACCTAAATATATAAAGAACACTTTCAACTCAATAATAAATGAAACAGTTCAAATAAAAGTTGGAGAAAAGGTTTATCAAATACCTCATTGAAAAGGATATACAAAATGCTAACAATCACATTAAATGATTTCCAACATTATTGGTCACTAGAAAAATTAATTATACACCCATTAGGATGACTAAAATTAAAATAATTGAAAATAATAAGTGTTGCAATGCTATATGAATAGTAGGAATAATACATACCCCTCATACTCAAGACATATGAAATCCATATGTTCATGCAACCAGACGTAAATATTCACGATGGTCACAAAATGGAAGCAGATCGAAACATGAACTGTTGAATAGATAAACAAATCACAGCATATCTATACAATGAAATTCTCTTCAACAGTAAAATATGCAAAACATGAAAAAATGCAACAAATTGCATGTGTCTGATAGCATTATACTAAGTGCAAGAAGTCAGACAGAATATTTGATACTGCATGACTGTATTTGTGGTGTTCTGGAAAGGGCAATGCTATAGTAAATTGGAAGAGGATTGACTCAAAGGAATCCAAAAGTATTTTGAGGCTGCTGTATCTGTCCTATATTTTGGTTGTTGTGATAATCACATTTGTTAAATTCAATGAATTTTGCAATTTACCATGGTTAGTTTTAATATATATAAAGTATACCTAAGTAAATATTATTTTTCCAAAACTATGTAAAAGCTATAATGCTCAGAATAATAAAGTAAGGAGGAATGACTGAAGATGAGTCAATAATATATAAAACAAAATGGTGTTCAGTAAAATACCCTAGTATATGTGGTCTTTGGCATGTCCACTAAGCAATGAAAACAAAAACTATTTAATAACCCAATTTAAGCAAAGAGGTTGTTTAGTAACTGAGAACAGGATGAATTGATATAGTGACAGTACACGACATAGAAAAATTTGAATTGAAAGCTAAATGTAAACAGAGTAAGAATTTTTAAGTTGGTGCGACCTGGTAGAGTAGCAGTTAGGTCAATCGCCTCTGAATGAGCACAGGTCACATATCTCTCGATTTGATTCCAGGATCTGGGGAGAGACAACCACTGTGAATGACTAAATGAAAATAAAATAAAATATTTTTTCCTCTCTCTTCCTGACTGTCTGCCTAGTCACTATCATTCCTGCCTGCATTTTTCCTTTAAAAAAAATTAAGTTCAGAAAAATGTGCATATACTTATTTGATTTTATATATCAAAATGTTTAGTGTTAAGGATAATATAAATTTTAAAAGATTAGTTAATGTTTTTCTTATTAATTGAGTTGAAGCATAGTATCTGGGAATATATTTTCAACAAAAATAACAGGATACTTAATTAGAATAGTTTAGGGTTATAAACTGAATATATCGTAAAATACTGCAATAAAATTTAGACAGAGAAATGAAAATATTTAATTCACAAAAAAATGCTTGAACTACTCAGACAAGATATGCAAATAAAAACAAAAACACAAATTGTTATCAATAAACTTGTTCATATAATCAACTATTCATGAAAAAATGTATATTCAATATTGTATCTGATATGATAAATATTATTTATTTATAAACATAGCAACCAAACATCAATTTGATTTGAAATATAATTTTAAAGTTCTTCTTCTAAATTTCTGCTTTTTAACTGTTTTGTAAAGAAAATATATATATTTGAATGAACATATAACTTTTTCATTTTATTATTTCAACAACTGAAACTTAAAAAATCAATTTAGGAAAATATATGACTCAGTGAATAAATTAAAAATATTTATGAGAAGAAGGTCACTAAGTTAAATTTCCGTTCTTGGCTAGGGTCATTCATCCACTGCAATTATCTGTGGATTAGACAAACAGATGAGATCAATTTGTCTAGGTTGTCTCACATGCTGGAGGTACTACGGTCTTTAGTTTGATTTAGAATGACCCAATGGTTGGACAATTGTGTTCGCTTCCATCTGTTATACCGTCCTCCAGCTGGCTAATGCAAACTTGCTATTTGTTAGAGGCAAGGTTCTGAAAAAGAAATCAGAAGCATGCAAGAACTTTTGAACATTTGTCTATTGCATTATCCATTTTGCCAGTCAATCATATGTAAATAGCAAGCAAAAGAAGTATGGATATACCTTTTTTTGATATAAAGTACTACATAAAGGGCCTATGAATTCTTAGTAAGATATGATATTATTAAAATTGCCATTGATATATTCATATTTCCATTTAGAATAGCATTCTATTTATATTATACTGACTGAAGTCAGGCATAAAGATTTCAGTTTCAAGAAGAGAGCTCAATAGACACATCTTGATTTGAGGTAGTAAGCTTAAATGTTATATTTAAACAAACTTGGATAGAGGTAGAAAATTGGAGCCATAGTTTTACCAATTCACTTCAAATACTCATGTCTCCAGGAAATTTACTGGAAGGCCTCTGAAAGGATATGCATTATGCATTCTGTGCGTGCGTGTGTGTGTGTGTGTGTGTGTGTGTGTGTGTGTGTTTACTAATCAGACATGGCTTTTGAAGTAGAACAAGATAGGGTGTACTGGTGTTAAACCTCCTGAATTTTAAACTACCACTTACTAACTGAGCATATTTGAAAGAGTTATATTTTTTCACGGTTGCTCCATCCTTTTAATGGAGATAATTTTAGAAGATAACCACAAAACTATGCTTCATTTATACACATAAAACAGAACAGTGCCAGACACAAAATAATTGTTCAGAATATTTTGTCAATATTATCACACAAAAAATGAGATTATAATATTAGGCAATTTGATTAAATATGGATGATAATTTCATTTTACTTTGTATGTATCTTCTGAATATAATGTCTCAAATTCAAGGGAATGGAACTCAATACAACTCCATTAACCCACTGCTAGGTGAAAAATATAAGAATTATCAGAGATGTATGTGTTAGGCTGGCCCAGGGACAAAAGCAGCAGCGGCCATGCCCCGGGAAACGGCAGCCAAGCCTGGGAAAAAGGTGGATGACGTCAGAATAAGGGATGCAACCCCCACACCTGGATTCACAGAGCCAATCCCCAATCGCCACATAGGAAGCCCGCTTAAAGAGCCGGTACCCCTTTGTTCTGGCCCGCGACTTCCAAGCCCGCGACTTCCCGGCCCTCTGCGGACTTGAGAGTTTCGCCCAGGTGTGCAAACCCCAATAAAGCCCTGGCTATTCGACATTTTTTGTCTGATTGAGCTTTTCTCCTCGCGGAGCCCAGAAAAACCTTAAACAGTATGTATAGATATTTTAATGAACAATTTCATTCTAATATTCTAATATGATATCTGCTCAGTCTATCTAAGGTAACTTTACCTCATCCCTGCCATTTTCTGTAATATTGCCCTTTATTTGCACATCACCCTTTTTCAATTTCCATGTGAATTTATTTCATGTAACTACTTGCTTATCTGTCTACTCCTAATACATTAGAGATAGTTTGTTTTCACAGTTGTGCTCCCAGAAATTTGACAGTGCCAGGAACCTAGGAGCTTTACAAATGACCTTCAAATTGGGTTTCTTTGCAATGTAAAATCATGTCCATATTAAACACAAAATTTCTATCTCATGCTATGCTTCAAAAAATCTATAATAAGCATTAGGAAAATAAATATTCTGATGAGTTTGTATATATGCATATATATAAATTTTATTAGGTAATTATTTAAACATGCTGTCAAACTATAACTAAACTATAATACAAAATCACAATTAAGGACTAATAAATAGTTTTTGCTAGTGTGAAAGAAATACATATACATATATGTATTTGAAAATATCAAATCTTTAAATGCTACTTAAAAATGACAAAATATATAGCCAAACAATGGAAGAAGGAAAATCTTTTCAACAAATGGTTTTGGGGAAACTAGATAGATGTCTGTAAATATGTGAAAATAGACTGAACATCCACACCATATGCAAAAGTTAACTCAAAATGGATCAAAAGCATTACTATAAGACCTTAAACCATAAAATAGAAAAATAGAGGAAAATGTGGGGAAAATACTGCATGGCATTAACCTCAGAGCTGTTTGGAGAAGGAATACCTATGACAAAAGAAACCAAAGTAAATTTTAATGCTTAGAACTATCTAAAATAAATAGGTTCATACAGTCAAAGAAAACTCCACTAAAGCAAAAAGACACCAAACATAATGGGAATAGTTATGCATGAAACATACATCATACAAAAGTTTAAGCTCCAAAATATTTAGGAACTCAAACACATCAATAATAAAAGAGTAAACAGCCTTCTCAAAAAATGACACCTTTCTAAGGAAGGTAAGCAGATGTTCTACAGACACATGAAAAATGTACTATATCACTCATCATTAGAGAACTGGAAATAAAAGCCACAATAAGATATCACCTCCCACGAGTGAAAATGTTCTATATCAAAAAAGCCTGGAAGCAACATTAGAGAGGCTGTGGGAAAAAAAGAATCCTCCCACAATGTTGGTGGGAATGTAAATTAGGGTGACCCCTTGGAAAACAGTATATAGATTCCTCAAACAAATAAAGAATTGAGCACTCATTTGATTCAGCAATCCCACTTTCAAGCATGTAGACTAATACGAAAGCTCTAATCAGAAAAATTATCTCACCCCTATGCTCATAGCAGCACAAGTCACAATAGTTAAGACATGGAAACAATCTAAATGTCCATCAACAGATGACTAAATAAGAAAGTTGTGGTACATATACTCAATGGTATTCTATGCAATAAGGAAAAAAACAAAATTATCTCCTTAGCAAAAACCTGGATAGAATCGGAGGGGATCATCTTAAATAAAGCAATTCAGAATGGAAAGAAGAAACGCATGGTAGTTTCACAACTATGTGGAATATAGAGTAACAAAATAAATGAACAGACAAACTCCAACAAATTCACAGGACACAAGACAGTGGTTGCCAAGCTGGTGGGACGGGAGAGAGAACAGGTGAAAAGGTTGTGGTAATGTGCATAGAATTCTAATGGTGGCTGAGGTGTGAAATGCACACAAACTGAAGTGTAATTTCAATCTGCTAAAATGCATATAGCATTGTAAACAAAAATTATAAAACTATAGAAAATACACCCCATAACCAATTAATTTTAATTGATTTTAGTACTTATGCTTGCAGCTATGATCAAATAACATTCAGCAAAGTTATTTCTATAGTCTTTGAGAAAATAGTGGTGATCTGTATGAAATGAGCATATTTTTCAAAAAGACATAATAAATGTTTTTCTCAGGTGCTTCAATAGACCATGACAAAATTAATCTATACTAATTAGAGATATAAAAAATATTGACTAGAAGGAAAAGGAAATTAGGTCTTCCAAATGAATGTTATTTTTTCTCCATAAAAAGTTTATCTTTCTAAAACAAATATTACTAAAGCCTTCAGGCTTTTACTCTGTACTCACTATTTTTAAGCATAGTAATTCAGGGGAAAATAAAAAGGTTATATTTAAATGTTTTAACGACAATAGACGATTAAAATTGTTTGTGTTTCTTATCTTTGTCCATCAAAATCAATAATATTGAATAAAATTTTCTTGGCTTCTTCTTTGTATCTCATTTTGAGTTAATGAAGATGATGTGTTATTTTGGCATACTTGAAATAATGCAAATAATGTATACAAAACATTGAATTATCATAACTGACTGGAAAAAGTTGTCATCTATAAGCTGCCAAGTGAAATGAAACTAACAGATTTTTAAATATGATTTCTATCACTCTTCTTTCCTAATTATAAAAATGATTATTTTTCTGCGTTCGTCTAGGGTTTTACAAATCTTGCATTGGATAACTATCATTGATTACTCTATGCATATCTTCAATGAATAAACAATGAAATCAATGGATATTTAAAAATGTTGATGAAATTAACAATAACTTGAAGTTTAACATTTCTTTTTCTAAGTATTTTGCATAAATTATCAGAGCTTAAAATATTTATTCAAAGCATCTGATTTTTCATTTTTTATGGATAGAGACAATTGATACCTAGGAAACCAAAATTGTAAGGAAAGTGGAATTTTTAATTAATGATACACAGAATTCAAAATACATTCTTTTAAATTTAACACACACCTCACAAGATTAATCATAAGAGAAACATATGTTGCCAATAACCAGAATATAACATTACATGACACTAAAAAATATATAGACTTCAATAATTTATGAGGATATTATAAATGATTCATGTCAATATATGAACTTTTAAGTTAAATGTACAAACTCATTTAAATGCAATTTATTTATAATGACATAAAAATTTTAAAAATACTCTAATACTCTACATATAAAAATACCCTTCAAGGAACTGAAACTACATTTAAAATATTTTCCTCTAAGAAATCCCTTGATCCAGATAAATTCACTGAATGTTTTTGAATGTGTGTGTAAATATGACCTAAGTGTACACAAATTTCTTCAGATAACAAGTGGGATTGAATATGTCCCAGTTTTCTTTATGAAGTCTGTAAAATAAGGATATAAAAACCTGACCAAGACCGCAGAAGAAAAAGAAAGCATAGACTAAAGCCACTCAAGCAATGGGAAAATTATTTATAAAATATTAACCACAGTTCACAAATGTATGCATTGCAATCAATATGGGGAGAGGTTAAGAATTAAAATTTTGCTAAATATTCAATAATCATCAGTATAATTCAATTTATGAAAAGAATGTAGATAATTTTCACATAATCATCTGGAAAGATTCAGAATAAGAATGTCTATTTGGAATAAATCAACATTAATTACGCTAAAAATCCTTTAGCAAATTTTAAATGGAAAGCATGTTCTAAATTTCATGAACATTAATTTAAAAGCAGAGCAAAAAATAAGTAAAATAATAAAATAACAAGAAATTCACCAAACTACTTTCTCTTTTCACATATGAAAAACACAAAGATTTGTGCTATGATTTCTTTTGGTCTGCATTTGATTGGTGAATATGCCTCACATGATTAAGAAAAAATAAGCATGAAAATATTAATAAGAAGTAAAATTTAATTAATTATAAATTCGCAATTTTGTATATAGGAAATATCTGTACTAAATCTTTAGAAACCATAAGTGAAATAGCAAGTTGGTGAACTAGTGGGTCGATTAAAATTAATTATATTTGTATCAATTTATAGCAATTTGGTTTACATTAAAAAATATTTAGTGTCTTTTATGCAAAGACATAAGTGTAATAGCTCAAACAAAGTCAAATACTTAAAAGTAAAAAATAGCAACAAAAATATATATAAAACATGAGAATATAACACATGCACACACACATAAAACATTTTTAATTCTTCTTTAAGTTCAACCACTCACCTCGACTCTTTCAATATTATCACATATCCCCACAAAATATCCCCTACTTGTACCAAATACAGATCTTCCAATCTTAGCAAATCTAAACAGTTATACTCTCCAGGAACTTATGTGGTAAGTTTGTTCTAAATTTACATTGATGGGGAGAGAAGTAAGATGGTGATCTGGTAGGGGCAAGACATACCCTCCCCACTGAGCAATGAGAAACTCACTTATTTTTCAGAGGTTAATAGTGAGGAAGAGTAGGTGCAGCAGCTGCAGAGACAGAGCATCTTTCAGGATGACAAAGGGTAGACAAAAATATCCCACTATGCAGCTAAACTACAGATTTAGGACACAGCATAAGAGCCATGGCCTTGGGATAGAGTTGCAGGAGGATGCAAAAAGGCTGAAGACCTGGTGCAGAGGTAGCTAGCAACCTGAACTGTGGGACCGGGACTCAGAGGCAGGGGAGATTGTCTTGGCATGTGGTAGATGGAGAGTCAGCATAGCAAAGCTGGAACCTACATGGTGAAATTACACTGGGTACCACAATAACCAGAAGGCAGCTAGGGAAATTCTCACCCCTCCCGCAACCATTTTGTGGAAGAGTCTTAGAAAGCACTCACTGGATATCCCACCCACTGGATATTCAGCTCATGGGATATCTCACCCTCATGATTAAAGTAAGAAGGCAATATCCCTTATCGGACTAATCCTCAAATCAGGCAGAATTGCAACATGATTGCAGTTGTGAGCCAGCAACAAGGTGATTACCTTACATAACCATCATTGCGGGGAAACCCAACTTAAAGAAATATAAAGAAAATGCGTAACAGCAAAAGCACAGAGAAATATATATGAAATGATGCATCCAATCAAAACCTCTGGTGAAAATCTGAATATAGCAGACATACACAAGCTATGAATTTAAGGTAACAGAAATTTTCATACTCATGGAAATCTGAAAATAGTAGAGGAAGCAAAAGAGAATGTTGAAAAAAAAGAAAGAGAAGAAATAAACCAAGATATCAAAAAAGTGAAGAAAATAGCTGAACTAAAGAACTCAAGCGAGAGACTCGATAATAGGAGGGATGAAACTTCCAATAGTTTCAGTGATTTGGAAGATAAGGCAAAGGAACTCACTCAAGCAAACCAGCAAAGAGATTTTTAAAAACATTGCAAAAAAAATGAAGACAGCATTCGAGAACTATGGAATAATATCAAAAGGAACAACATTTGCATTATAGGGGTCCCAGAAGTTGAGAGAGAGAAAAGAAGGCAGAAACTGTATTTGAAGAAATAAAGGATGAGAATTTCCTAAAACAAAGAATGAAGCAAGCCTGCAGACCCAAGGAGCTCAATGAGTCCCTAATAAAAGAAACTCAAACTGAACTACACCTAACTACATTGTAATCAAATATCAAAAATACAAGATAAAGAATCTTAAAAGCAGTCAAAGACAATTCACGTAGAAAGAATTTCTGAGATTTTTCAATGAATTTCTCAAACTCAACAGTCCAGAAGGAAATGGCATGATATATTCAAAATACTGAAAGAAAAGGATTTCCAACCTACAAGATTATCATTCAGAACAGAAAAAATGGTAAAAAGCTCTTCTGATCAGCAAAAGTTGAAGGATCTCATCACCACAAAACCAGATTGTAAAAATTATCAAAGGATGATCTATAAAGCATAAAGAAATTCAACATAGGGAGAGTAAGACAGAAAATATAAAAAATGGGGAGGAAGAGAAAACAAAAAAAATGTGGATAGCTAGAATGAGTGGAAAACTAATATGCTTTCGAATAAGGTAGGAAATAAACATAGAATCATTAATATTAACTTCAGGGTGACTTCAAAATACATCCCCGGCGGGAAAAACAGACAAACAAAAACTCCAAAGAATAAAACAAAAAGGAAAACCATTCAAAACATAACTGTACCCACCTGACCTAAGAAGAGAAAGAGAACAAAGACTGTCTGGAACAACATACAGAAGACAAGTTGCGAAATGACAATAAGTAGCTATATATCAATAATCACCCTAAACATTAAAAGATTAAACTCATCAGTCAAATGATGAAGAATGACTAAATGGATTAAAAAAAAAACATAATCCAAGCTTCAGCTGCATTCAGAAAACCCACGTTTTTTTCAAAAGATAAGCAGAGGCTCAAAGTCAATAGTTGGAAGGCAATCCTTCAGTCCAATGGCAACCACAAAAGAGCAGGAACAGCTATACTCATATCAAATAAAACAAACTTCTATTTAAAGAGCATAAAAAAAGACACAGCTGGACATTATATAATTATTAAAGGGTAAATCCAGCAAGAAGACATAATACTTATTAACTAATGTGCATCAAATGAAGGAGTATCAAAATATATTAAGCAAGTAATATTAGATCTGATAAGAGACATCTATAGCAACACAATAAGAGAGGGAGACATCAAAACCCTGCTTACAACAATGGACAGAGCAACCACACAGAATATTAATAGGGAAACAGCTGCTTTAAATGACCATCTGAAGCAGATAGTTCTAATAAATATATGCTGAACACTTCACCCAATGACTACAGATTTCACTTTCTTCTCAAGTGTGCATGCAATAATTTTTAGGCTATCTTTTATGCCTGGACACAAAACATCTCTCAACAAATTTGCAAAGACCTAAATCATATGAAACATTTTCTCTGACTATACTGGAAATAAACCACAAAAAGAAAGCCGAAAGATCTCAGATTAATTGGAAACGAGACTGTTTGATTCTGAATGACTCGGGTAAAAAAGGAAATCAAAGAGGATCATAAAAGATACTTATGGAAAAATGAGAATGAAGACACAAACTACCAGAATCTATGGAATGCAGCAAAAGCAGTACTTAAGAGGAAAGTTCATCAAAATCCAGGACCACCTCAAGAAACAAGAAAAATCACAAACAATCTAACTCTGAATTTAAAGCAATTAAAGCAAAAAGCCAGCATAAGAAATGAAATAATAAAAAATCAATGTGAAATAACGAAATAGCAAACAAAAAGACTATGCAGAATATCAATGAAACCAAAAGTTGTTCTTCAAAAAAATAAATATGATTGATAAACCATTGACTAGACTCACAAAGAAAAGTAGAGAGAAAAATCTCATAACTAGAATTACAAATGAAAAAGAAGCTGAAATGGATACAACAGAAATTTAAAACCTCATAAGGAACTGTTATGAACATATCTATGCTAACAAAGTAGACAATGCTGAGGACATAGACAGATTTTTAGAAAAATATTCACTACCACAACTCAGCATGGAAGACCTGGCAAACATGGATAGATCAATAGCAAAGAAACTGAAGAAGTAATCAAAAGTCTCCTCCCCAAAATAAAAGCCAGATGTTTTTTCTAGTGAGTTCCACCAAACATTCAGAGAATTAACACTATTAATTCTGTTAATTAACAGTTATTCTCAAACTCTTCCAACCTATTGAAGAACAGGGAACTCTCCCAAATGCTTTTTATGAGACTGAAATTACACCGATACCAAAAGCTGACAGAGTTGACACCAAGAAAGAGAAGTACGGACCAATAGCTCTAATGAACACAGATGCAAAAATTCTCAACAAAATTTTAGCAAACAATCCAACAACACATCAAAAATATCATCCATCATTATGAAGTGAGATTCATCCCAGTGATGCTAGGGTGGTTCAATATACCTAAATATATTAATGTAATACACAACATCAACAAGAACAAAGAGAAAAACTGCATGAATGATCACAGATGCAGAGAAAGCTTTGACAAGGTCCAACACCCATTTATGAGAAAAAAAAAGAGCCTCCAAAAGTGAGAATATAAGGAACATAACTCAGCATAACAAAGGCCATATTTCAAAAACCCACAGTCAACATCATAATCGACAGCAAAAAAAATGAAAGCATTACCTCTTAGGTCGGGAACAAGGCAAGGTTGTGCATTCTTACCATTGCTTTTTAACATCACACTGGAGGTCTTAGCCAGAGCAATCAGTAAGAAAAAGGAAATAAAAGGAATTGAGATTGGAAAGAGGAAGTAAAACTATCAGTATTTACAGATAACATGAGTATATATAATAAAAACCCTAAAAACTATCAAGAAACTTCTAGAACTCATCAACAAAATACACAGCATACCTTCTACAAAATCAATGCGCAAGAATCTGTTGCATTTTTATATGCAAACAGCACACAAAAGGAAATTAAATCATGATAATCATCATTTCAAATAGAAGTTAAAAGAATATAATATCTGGGCATATACCCAACAAAGGAAGTAGAACAGCTGTACAATGAAAATCACATATCCTTCTTAAAATAATTAGAGGAAGATATAAAAAAATGGAAAAACATCCCCTGCTCATGACTGGGAAGAATCAACATCATTAAAACGATCATTTTACCCAAAGCAATACACAGATTTAATGAAAACCCCATTAAAATTCCGCAGGTCTAATTCCAGTAAATAGAAGAAAAAAAATCTTAAAATATATATGGAACAATAAAAGACCCTGAATAGCCAAAGCAATTATTAGGAAAAGAACAAATGTGTAGGAATCACACTCCCTGATGTTAAGCTATATTACAAAGCAATAGTCATAAAAATGTTATGGTACTGGAATAACAACAGAGGCACAGATCAGTGGAATACAATTGAATCACCAGAAACTAACCCACTCACATATAGTCAGTTAATCTATGACAAAGGAGCCAAAAACATGTAATGGAGAAAGGAAAGTCTCCTCAATAAATGGTATTGGGAAAATTGTACAGTCACATGTAAAAGAATGAAGTTAGACCATTCTTTAATACCATTCACAAAAATGGACTAGAGATTTGAACACAAGACCAGAAATTAAGACAACATAAGAAAGACTTTCTATGACTTCAGCTGTAGAGAGGTCCCTGAAGACTAAACTCCACCTTCAAGGGAAACAAAAAGAAAAATAAACAATAAGTACCACAGCAAACTAAAGAGCTTCTTCATAGTGGAAGAAAATATCATCAAAACCAAAAGGAAATCTATTAACTGGTAGAAGATAATTGTGTTTCATTTTTCTGGCAAGACTTTAATATTTAATATATATAAAGAACGCATAAAGCTCAATAACAGGAAATTAGGCAATCCAATCAAAAAATGAGATGAGGAAATGGAAAGATGCTTTTCTGAGGAGGACATACAGATGATAAAAAGACAAATGAAAAGGTGTTCCTACTACTGTTATCAGGGAATGAGATATCAAACAACAATGAGATATCGCCTTATATTTGAAAGACTGGCTATTATCCAAAGGTCTGGAAACAACAAATGTGGGTGAGGATATGGAGAAAAGGGAACACTTTTGAACTGCTGGTGAGTGTGAAAATTGGTACAACTCCTATGGAAAACAGTACGGATGTTCCACAAAAAAAACAAAAAAACAAGAATCCTCAGCAAAAGATTACTGGCGTGTATCATATTAGGCCACTCCCTGCTCAAAATCTATTAATTTTTTTTTTTTTTTCTCTCAGAGTTGAAAAAGCAGAAACAAAAAAACGATCCTCACAATGATCTCTAAGTCTTCTGGAATTCTACATTTACTCCCTTATTTCTCTTATCTCTCTTCTCTGCTCTTTCACAATTGGTGGCCAGACTGACATTGTGATGCTTATTTAGTAAGCTGGGCTCGTGGGAGCTTATTTTCAGGTTTACATTCAAATAACTCCCTTTCAGAGAAACTTTATATGTGTATGTCAAACATATACATAATTCTTTTCTCATTTGTTCTTTTAGCTTTACAACACTAATCAATATTTAATGTAATACACTTGCTACTTATTTTCTTATTTTTTCTACCATGATGTGAGTTTTCTGAGGACAATAATTTTTGTCTTTATTTTAAATAAAGACATACCATCATCTCATTTTATCTCTGAATTCCCAATACTAATATAACAAGAATGAAATAGAGTACACATTCCATGAAGATATTTTTTTCCTAATAATAAAGGAAGTAAGGAAAGAACTTTAAAATAGTTTTCTTCTTTTGTGTAATAATAGTCTTTTTTTTTTCCATTGTAGAATAATTTTGTCATTAAACAGAAAACTACTTTATTCAAAATTACTAACAGAATAATATAGGAGTCTTGGACAAAGTCTAGCCATGTATCACCGTGTTGATTCTTCCATAACATTATTAGCCATCAAGTTCAACCTTGCTATGAGGGAAGGCATCATAGCGGTATTCTAATTTGAAATTGCTATATATTACATAGTCTTTTGAAAGGACTGAAAGAAGTCTTCAGAAGTATTTTGAGATATATGCACCAGCATCTTTGATTTATCCATTTTTACTAGGATTGGAGAATGACTAAAAAGCCCTACTGAATTTCTTGAATGGTTTGTTAATCCATTTGTCACTAATTCTTTAGAAGTTGTCTCAGAATGTTCTCTAATGCCCATGGAAATTAAATTTGAAAAAAATTACAGTAAAATAATTCAGCATCTACATGTGTTTCTTTATAATACAAAGATGAAACATTTCCAATAATTTTCATAAACTTGCTATTTTTTTTTCAAAAAGGATACATTCACTTCTATGTAAAAGTTTCAATATTTTCCAGTGTTCCATTTTAATTGTTGTAAAAAATTAATTTAAACTTCAACATCATAAATCACCTATATAATGCCTTATTAATGTAGATTCACAGCTAAAATTCATTTGCCTATGACATTAATTGCTTGTGTGCAACACATTCATAAACAGGTGCTCAACAAAATGGTGCATTGGTGATATGTAGACTTGCTCTGGTCAAATTAATGATATCTGCTTCTTTTTAATAGCATTATGAAAAATTCCACTTTTTCTGGTGTCAATTACATTAGAGAGTCTTCTGATTCTGCAAGTGAACATCTCAATGTCATTTCTTAAATTTACATTGAAGTAGGCAAATTTCTCTTTCTTAATATCTCTCTGTAGCTGGTAAACATTTGCGTCCTTTTATAACATTGTTTGTTCTCATCTAGCACCAAAAATTCCAATACATGAATATTTCCTTTTGGAAATAAGAAGATAAAATCTTTCATCTGAAAATATTTCATTGCCTTTAGTAAGGAAAGTAATAGTTAAAGTCACACAGAATGTCAGTGGAGTGTTAACTGGTTCGTAGTAGAAATAAATGTTATGCTTGAAATACATGAAGCTTTCAAAATAACAATACCAAGCAAAATGTTCTTATTATAATCGTAATCTTTAGATGGCAAAATCTTAGACTTAAAATATGTGAGGGGATCAATTAAATGATAATGAATGATATTATGCATGTTGGATGACTGGCAAAGTTAGTCATGAAGATTGTATTATCTTTATGTTTTTTTATCACTTTATGATGTACTCCTTACATAGTTTATAAAATAAATATGTGTTAAATGAATTAATCAAACTTTTATGCTTCATAATCTTTAGAGTAATGATTCTTATCAAACAAACCACTAATCCTTTTCTTTATTCCTTTGAAAATCATATATTTGCTTTCTGAATTTTCACAAATGCAAGTGGAAAGAATGTGGCCATTTTCCTTCATATTAGCATGAGTTTTTGGTATGTCTTTCAAAGAACAAAACCCACAGCAAAGAGAAAACAAAATCAAAGAAGATGTATAAAGGGAAATTTATTAATATCTAGCTATTTCAAAGTTATGTAATTCGATTTTAAGATTTTCATTTGAGTCCACATATTTAACTCCAGTCACTTCAAGTTGAATCTACAACAAAAATTTGAATGACAAAATATATCAGAAACTTTTAATATGATTATACAATTTAAATCCAAATAGTGTGAAGTACTAATCAATCGCTTGCTTCAGATTAACTTTATGAAAAGATAAGATTTAGGAGGCAAATAGAACTCTTATTTTCTAATGATGAGAATGCAAAATGTTAAAAGCACTTTGAAAATCTGGCAATTTCTTAAATGTGTGCCTACAATTTTACCACCTATCTTCCTTCAAGGTGTTTATGCAAGAGAAATGATAGCCTTCTCAGAAATAAGTATTTATTATTGCTTTACTTTTTGCCAAAAATAAGGAACACAAATGTTCATCAAAAGAGGAGATTAATTCTGGTATACCTATGAAATAAATACTACTCAGATGAAAAGGAAAGAACCACTAAAACTTGCAACATCTTATATGAATCTTAAATTATGCTAATCAAAATAAACTGAATAAAACATAGTACATATTGCATAATTCCACCTCAGTAAAATTTTAGAAAAGTAAGCAGTTCTATAGTAAAAAAAGCAGGTTAGTCTATTCCTGTCATGAAGAGACTCAGGGAGGTTTGTAATCTCAGGGGGAGATTACAAGGGGAATAAAAATATTTTTGTAGTGATGTATATATCCATTGTCTTAAGGGTGGTGATGATTTCACAATTGTATATTTATTCACAGTTTAGCAAACTATACAACTAAATATTATGCTATTTGTATATGCCATTATCAATAAATTTGTAAAAAATGAAAGTTTGTTTTAGTTTTGGTTAATGGATGGATAATTTATCTTTTATCATTAAATTTTAAAAGATTATGTGTGACATAACCCAGATACAAATGTACACATATGGTTTATTATAGAAAAAGTCTGTGCATTGTCATTTTTAAAATAATACTGTTCACCTGTAAGCAAAATGTATTATATAATTGTAGTCAAGTTATTTGTCAAAAGCAATTTTCAAAGAAAGTGCTATCAAACGCTGTGACAGATATAAGCACTCACTGCCTTTTGGAGACACACAAAATATAATTTCTATAAATCAGCATCCATCTTATATAAGGTTCTTTAACTCTAGATTTTTTTTTATTAAATTAAGGCACTTTCACCTTAGTTCTTAACATAAGTCTTTCTATGATTTTAAGCAAGTTAGTATTTTTCAAAATTAAAACAAACTCTATAAGATGAAAATCTATAAACTCACATTCATCATAATTTGTTAAAAGCTTTTACTGTAAATGAATCAAGCAAACATCAAATATACAGATATGAAATCCTCCAGTTTGAAATATTACTTGGAATTTCATGTGATGTATATCAAATATCAATGACAATAAAATATGAAAAAATATTTATGAAATGACCATGGAGTATACAATATGTGTATATATGAAGATGATTTCTAAAGAAAATTCATACAAATTCCATAGTCTGTAAAGAAAGACATGTAAATATCGAACTAAAGACTATATTTCAACTTAAAATTCAACTGCATTGTAAGTAGATATTAGCTCAATATAAATGACTAAATTATTTGAAAGCAAAGCACTATCTAACGCTACACTCAAGACTTAAAAATTTCAAGAGAATAGTCAAATATAAAAATACTATGAATATATATATGCCACTATTGCAGTATATACTGGTTAATGATAAATGAGAGTAAATAATGCATTGTATGTTTGTACTACATTAGTTAAAACAATTTGAAGAAAAAAATATAATATACATTTTAAAAGACTACTATATAAAATTCTCTACCAATATGTTTTATTGTCTCTTAATGGTATGGTATTCTAGGAAAACAACATTTATGGAAAATGTAGAAAAATGCTGATAAGGTGACTTCATCACAATGTTAAAAGAGCACTCTGAGACTGTGACCAAGATAAAATTAAATTCTTATATGACTGCTACGTTATTGTAAGATAATTTTGAACAACTTAAGTACCTAGCAAATAGAGAACAAACCTCTTATATTAGTTTTCTAGTTTTGTCCTGTGACAAAGTAGTGTAAATGGAGACATTTATTATAAGAGAAATATGTTGTCTCACTTCTGGAGACCAGAAGCCCAAGTTGTCAGCAGGGCCAATCTCCCTCTGAAACCTCCAGAGGGTAGTCTTTCCTTGCATCTTCCAGTTTCTGTAACCCCAGATATTCCTTGGCTTGTGATACCATACTTCCAATTTCTGCCTACATCTTCAAATTCACTTCTTCCCTATCTTTCCTTTTCTTCGAGTAACAATTTTATTGAGTTAAGTTTCACCCTATTTCCGTATGACCTCAATATAACAAAATTGTTCTACAAAGATCCTATAATCTGTGAGGCCATATTCTAGGCTACTCATGATTAGAGCTTCAGCATATCTTTTTGGGGGACAAAATCCAACCCTAAACACCTTCCCATATCGCTAAATCCTTGACCAGGAAAGGAAGACACTGTCTCTTACTATTACACGAAATAAGCAAATGAATTTATTTTTGTTTTCCATTTGGTGACCGTGAACGTGGTGGATTGTATTCCTTATTCCCAGAAAGAAAATTATGCAGTCCTTTCAATAGCTCTAAGAGGTAAAATCTGATATCATTTCTAACTTAAGGAAGGAGAAATGGAGGCACTAAGAACTTAAATAATTGTCTAGGTCACACAAATAAGAAGTGGTAGGAACAAAATTTTAAAAAATCAGCTGCTTCATGGAATAATTTCTGGACCCCCAAAAGTAATAATTGTCAAAACTATCTGTTGAAAAAGTTGTTCTAGTTAAACCGCACTGTAGAACTTGATAGCATTTACATCATTTTTCGGTGTACTACACTCACAGATTTTTTTAGAACAATAGTGCCCCATGACCTGGTCTGAAATAATAATAGATGATATTGTTAATTCATGTCCCTGGATGCTTTTCTGTGTTGCGTGTTCACCTGTTGCTGTCTTTGATCTGAAAACATTCTTTGTCTACGTGAAAACAATTGAAATTAGTCCAGGTATCCCAGGTGTACAGAAATATGCTAAGCAAGAGAAGAATATAACATTGAATAGCAATGTGTCTTTTCATTGCAATTTTAAGTCATTTAAACATTCATCTCTGCTCTATGCTTTTTTCAGATAATCTGAGGTTTGTTTTATTTTCAGTGTGAATTTTAATGCCCTGTTCAGGACATATTTGTACACACATATGCACATATCCCTCACACAGTATAGCTCTGATATGGTAGCCAAGCTGAAGTGCCTTTGAAAACCACATTTCTTCCTGAATCACTCTGTGACAGGTTAATGCCTTTGTTCCACTTCTGCTGCTGTGCCAGGATGATAAATGATATAATGTGCAGGCATCCAACTGAAAAAAGCCACTGAGCCTTGGTATGAATTTAGGTGTTGATGAAAGATGAGCTCTAGTTTAAAAGAACATATGTTGTTCATGAAACCTCTGGAGAAACTATTAAAAATGCACTATTCATTTTTAAGGGAGGTTTAATTACTGGATAGACAGCATATAGCAGCATTGCTATAATCTTCTCCTTGCAGTCATTAGTGTGAATTGTTGGATTATGAAGTATTCTATATGTGATTTCAGAAAACTGGAAGTTAGCAAGGAGAATAGCCTCATTAACATGTCATTAAAAACTTCTATTGTGAGGTTGGCATACTGCAAAGTCTACTCTGTGCTGCTTCTTAACATTTAAGAAATTCACAAATATCCTTTGGAGAACCTCACATGAATTTCTGACTTAAAGAATGGAAAAATATAGTACATAAGGAAAACAGAACAATTTTGTTTTTTTATTGCTACCTTTAATGAAGCGTTTATGAACTGTATATAGATGCGATTTCGCTAGTCAGAGCTATGAGTCAACTATTGTGGTCAATGACATGCTAATCATCTAGAATTAAATATAGTGATCTAGACAAAATAAAACTGGTCAAGAAATAATAGTTCTTTAGAGCTTCTTCTAGCACTAGAATTCACTTGAATATAGTAAGAGTCCTTCTACTTCAATTAATGGAAATTGTGCTGGAGAAATTATTAATTTTAGGAAAACAAACCAATAATTAATTCAGAGATGCTAAACAAATGATCACTCATATTTTAATCTAAATAATCATTAGTTTTAATATACAAATTAATTTAATCATTAATTGCAAGGAAAGCTAATTCAGCATACCTAAATGTAGCATTTTTAATTAATAATGTGTCTGTCCTTAGTTTCATGTTTCAATTTTTTAGTGTAATATTCAGTACTTGAATGTAATCATTATATTAATGCAGATAATAGTCTTTTTTGTGTTATCAATGGCCACTTGAATTTGCATGTAGTACCACACTGCTATGCTGCTTTGTATCATCAGTGCTTGTTATCTTGGATTGAAAAAATAATTTAAAGGACATTGGATACTAAACTTTTTACGTTTCATATTTGTAGCACTTCTTGACTTACATCTTATGTTCTATTATGCAAGTCTAGCAGCGTTATATTACATTATTTATAGAAAGACTGATCTCTATTCCAAATGGTTATTAATGCTAAAATTGGATTATTTGTGATCATAAATATAAAGAAAATGTATTCATTATTGTTGGGCTAATCAATTTAGTTAGTATTTCAGTGGTATTATTCTACATCAAAGTTGGAATAAACCACATATTCTGGATTTTACATGCCTTCAAATGGTTAATATGTTTCACTTAGACACTGATATACCTAGGGTTAACTCAGTTTAAATTGTTTTTGCTTTTTATCTAGACAAAAATTTGACCTCCATAGTGAATTGTATCATTTCTTAATCTCCAAGGGCTCTGCTATTACCCATCTTTAGCTATCTCTTATACTCAAAGTTTAATGGGTTATTACACTACATATGTGTTATTCTGTGCATTTAATGATTTTAAATGCAATTATTTCATGCAAAGTTAAGACTGCAAGCTTATATCAGTCATTTGAATTGTCTGATGTTGATTTTTAGTTCTTTAATTGAACATACCAATTCAACTAAATAACCAATAAGAAGAGAAGGACAAGAACTAAGCCACAATACAAGTTACTTAGGATAAAACAGATATCATTGATGGAGGAGAAGGAAGTACATGAAAAATTAGAGATATATAAGAAAACATAAAATTTCCTTTAATTAATGATTTTGCTCAAGGCTTCTCTATTGTAAAATTTTGTCAAGATGAGACAGCAATATCTGAAACTGCCTCATATATCTTTAAAGCAGAGAAAACGGGAAAATTGTAAGGAAGGGCACTGTTGAGATCTACTAGAATATACTTAATTGATCTTTTATAATAGATAATGGATAGGTTTTGGCATTAGTTTTGGCTTCCATTCTTGCATTTACCCTCTTTGTGACCTTTTTGGTGGGTGTTAAACTTTTAATTCCTATAAAATGGAGAGAATAATAGTTGTGTAATAGAAATATTCTGTGGTTAAATGATAGTATGTATGTAGAGTCTGGAATGTGTCTTGCAGAGAAGCAGGTGGCAATCAACAGTACAGATTCTTTATCTCAGCTTTGAAGTTTCGTATGGCAGGTTGAAGTGTATCTTAGTGGACTGGCTGAGTAAACATAACTTTTCTGTTGCTGATATATCTAGCAGAGTCTTACACGGGTCACTAGCTTGACAGGATAGATTCCTCTGTCAAATACTGATTTTAGTAAAAGATCCCTGCTTGTTCTCTCACTTTATTCTCTGATGTGGACTTTTTTGGAAGTAAGGGAGAGAGGAAGGAAGGAAGGAAGGCAAGAACATTTATTTATTTAGTCGTTCATATTATTTTTTACCCCAGCCCTTGGTCTTGAACCCAGGACCTTGGAATGTATTCAGTCTGCTCACCAGTGCCTCAACCGCCTGGGTCGCGAGAACAAACTCTCAGATGTGAACTTTTTAGAGACATGTCTAGAATTACTTTTCTATAAAGTGTTTAATTTTTTCTATATAACACCATGTGTCAAGTCTTTCTTCTGAGGAATGTTTAGAACTCTAAGAACTTGGTTGTCCAAAGTATCAATTATTATGTTTCCTCTAAACTTAGTGAAAAACAACTTAACATATTCCATTTACTTCAGTCCTTATCATTTTCATAATCTGTTCTGTTTTCAACTATTTAAGGGTGTGTCAATATCAATGACACATATTTAATGTAAAAAATGTTATTGAAAGAACATTGCAGCAGTATATAATTTTAAGGTATGCATCAACATAAGTCAGCATTTGTGTATAACATTTTAAGTTCACCATCAACAACCTAATTCTGTTATGCACTTTAATTATTTTTAAAGTATGACTCTGGTACTCAATTCACAAATAACTTTGTATGAAAAGACCATTTTGTTTCCATCTTTTTTCCTATTGTTAACTTACATAACTGGGTTTAACTCTTGTTTTATTCTTTAACTTACTTTTATTAGGATAATAGATATGTCTTCTGTTTATTATTTTTGCACTTCAAATGCAGTTCTCTTTAAATGCTGTTACATAATATAATACCTGGTAAAATATTCATTATATACATTGAGAGTTCAGCTAAACTTCTCTACAATATTGCTGCTTTGGGATCTATTTTGTGTGGCCAAACACACTACAGGGACCATGAACTGACACTAGCTCCTTCTGCAAGTACATGCTCTTGAAAATAGTCATAAGTAAACACAGATCCTGATAGGACTCTCCAATAAACCTCACGGTAAGCCTTCTTTCCTGCAGCCAGTGCTCTTCTGTGTGCACCCTCTTTAAATTTACCAAAACCCTCTATTTTTTACTTAAACTGATCAATCCATCCTTAGCCCAAACACTCCACTGGGGACCATAATAAAGATATATGCCCCAGATCCTGCCCCAGTCTCTGCCTGCATCATGCCTTGATCTCTCCTAATAGCCCTCAAGGTAATATGAACTTCTTCCAGAACCCGTGAGTAATAAACTTCTCTAAATTAATTCCCTTGTTGCTTTTGTTGAACCCTAGGCGCTCCTTGTCACATCCCAGTATCCTACTTAACAAATGGTAATTTAACAAGGTCACAACACAGAGTAACTAAATAAAAAAATAAGTCTACACTGTAATCCAAGGATGTGCTGCCAAAATGCTTAAATGAATACAATAAGATTTTAATATTTGATTTAAGTAATATCATTAATAATGCCCAAATTTTCTCTTTCCTGATTTTTTTTCTTAGTTTTATTTTTAAATATTCTACCTAAACTAAAAACAAGACCACCTGGTTTTAGCTCTCATGACTCCAGAGAAGTAAGGAAACTGGTTCTCCTGGCCTTAAGCTTCCGTGATTCACTTACGACTATTGCTAAACTATCAATAAGTCTGAAAATCAATTTTTAAACTTGTAGGACTAAATGATGATATATGTGTTAGTATGTATATATATTTGTGTACATATACACTTTCAAACATTAAACTTTCAAATACTAAAAAAATTAAAAAAAAATCTTCTATGTATGCACGAGTCAGGTCCCAGTCAAAAAAGAGAATTCATGCAAGTAATTTGAATTGAAAAAATTAACATGAATATTTAGAAGCTAGTGCATGTGGTTAACTATTAAAAGAGACAAAGAGAACTCTAAGGTACAAAAATTATAAATGCAGAAATCAGGCCAAGGGCAAATGAATAAAGACAGAAGAGCTTAAGAAAAGATTTTTCCACCTAGGTTGAGATTTATACTTTGATGAAGAGGATACGACTACTCAGAAACAAAGAAACTTTATTAGTAAAGAAACTTGACCAAGGTTTGGACCATAACTAGTAGTAAGGAATGTCCCATTGGGCAACTCACAAGAGACTGCAAGTAGGCCATTTCATTGGAAATTATACCAAAAATATAGAAGCACGAAAGCATGCTGAAACCACGAAGCAAAGTTCCTTCCTTTTAGTTTGGCTTTATGTGTCATTCTGCCATCCTGTATTGACAAAGCCTAACTTGAAAAAACTGGCAGAGGAGAAATATAAGTATGATACATATATATATACATATATACACACACATATATCATATATATGTATAAATATAAATAGATGTAAATTATAGGTCTATGTTCATTTGCATGGCCGTTCAATACATGTAACTTTCATACAGTGCTAAGACATAACAAGGTGACTTTTTTCCCTTTTTCCTTCTGTTCTAAAACAACAGTCTTGTTGCTTATACTCGAGGATGTCATGAACCCCTGTAAAGTTGCTTTATTGTTGATACAGATAATGGTATACATTCTAATACCAGATACTGAGTGTTCAGTTTTGCTCAATTGATCTACTTCCATCAATAGCACTGACAATGAAATGTCATATGCTCTAGTCTGATCAGGTGATAGCAAACTAGATACTCCATACGTGTACTATATTCTTGTGTAGGCATTGCTTATAGGTATTTAGCATGTACTTAAAGCTCATTCTCCTTGCCATCACACACGAACCTGGGGCCTAGCCAGACAACTGTGACTCGTTCGTCGAAATTCAACACATACTCTAGTGACTAGAGCTTAGTTTTTAGATAGATCTTATTTCTGAAAAGTGTCCGAACCTGGAATTACTTTCTTCTACACTGAAATAGTCTTGCATGTCCTGACCCAAACAGCTCTTGAGAAATACATTAATCCTATAGGGAACATAGCTGTGGCTCAAACCTGGAAACACAGTTGCATCAACCAGGTAACACACATCAGAGATGCATAGATGTAATAGACAATGCCTCTTTTTTGTCTTATCATCCAATAATAAGAAGTCACATAAATAACCAAATAGATGAGAGAGAGAGAGAGCAAGCAAGAGCAAGAGAGAGAGAAACACAAAGAAATCATGTGGTAATTTTCTTTTGCTGGTAGAAGGGAGATCAGGGAAAGATTAATAAATTTCAATTTGAATGGGAAAGGAAATACGTTATAGTAATTAGAAAGATAGCAATACAACACTAAAACAACATTGAGCAAAACAAACCAGACACAAAGGTATATACTGTATAATTCTACATAGAGTATAAAAATATAAGTATGAACGATATAAAAGGAATCTATGCTCTTAGAATTCATGATAATGGTTGCTTTCAATAGAGATTATGACAAGACTGCATGTGTGTTTCATGGGTACTGACAATATTCTTTGACAACTTGGTGTTGATAAGAAGCACGTGTCCACTTTGTGGAAATTCTATAATCACCATATCTGTAGACAACCTTATTATTTATATGTTAATAAGTTTCATTTATAAAAGAAAAAAACAATTTTTCTTGGAAGTTGGGAATCAGATTTTAAAATTTATGTTAAAGAATATAAAGTTTTAGAAGACATTCCTCAGTAACTGTTAACACTTAGATAGTCATTGTCATCTTAATCTATTTTTTTTTAATTTATGTGATAAATGGACTGGTACAAGTAAAGGGTAATGGAAAATGAAATTTTGCAGTAAGAGCAGATTCATTCATTCAGATATTCATTAATTCATCGAATACTCACATGGTTGTTGCCAAGGACTCTGCCCGTCATTATTATTTAATTGCTATTGCTCAATCAGTTATTAATAAATACACAAAACTGAAAATTATGGAAATAAAAAGTAATTTTAAATCCTGAACTTGACCTCATACCCCAAATCATGTCAAGGGTGATTTAATCTTTAAAGCAAAGCTTAAAATATTCTGAGAAAATACATGAGACCATTTTTATTCAATTAGAATAGTGAAGAATTTCCTAAACAAGGTACAAAAATCCTAATTTCAAAAAGTAGTAAATATTTTCCACAGCATAGAACTAATAATTTATTTCTATTCATCAATAAATATAAATATAATCAATAATGGTTTAGTTTTCAGAATACATAAAGAACTCTACTTCTGATTCCACAGGTAAAAAATAATAACCCAACATAAATGATAGAAAACATAGGCAGTTTCTTTCACAAATGATTGACTATAAATGTCTACTTCTAAAATTAAAATCTGAATAGTTTTATTTGTAATCTGACACATGTTGGCTAATTGCAGAAACACAAATATGTGTTTTAAAAATAAATACAAATGTATTTTTAAAAGTTTTATCTAATAGGCTCCTGACATGACATTATATCACCTCTAAACTAAAAGAAAATTTTTGTCTTCATAATTGCATTTTTTTTTTTGACACACTTTTTTATCTAGGCAATAGATATGAGATACCTGCTACCACTACTGTGTTATCCTTGTGAACTAGCATGATGAACCCTGAGATGATGAATAAATCAAAATCCCTGAGAACTCAATATTGGCACAGGATCAATGAGCTGATTCAACTATATGGCAAGAAATTTTTAAAAAATGCAATGTTTTTGCTTGGTGGAGCAAAGTACTTGCTTTTCTATTTATTGACTTACAGAAAAATAGCATTTAGCAGTTCAATAGTTACATTCTTAATGCCAGCAGCTGTGCTGATTTGCTTTCTTAAAAAGAACCAAGCCCAGAATAGCAGCTGTAATTGGAGTCGCCACCTGATTAAGGTTTCAATAATTCATTGTCATTGTGCCACATCAATCTATCTTTAGTAATTGCAAAATTGGCAAGTTAATGGATATTTGATAAGAATCACCAACTCTGAATCTTTCAAGTCTTTGATGATGGTAGTTAACTGCATAATTCTTTCAGAAATGTAGTATTATTTTTTTGGACTGGTAAAGATAATTTCATTACCTTTCACTTAGACTTCCTTGAAAAAATATGGTCCCCTTTAAAGGTCAAGTTATCAGTGTAATTATTTTGTCATTACACTCTGGAACTGAGAAAGTTCTCTTCCCACTGACTTACCATGAAGCAAAGTTGTGTAAAATAAACATTTTCACTTACTTTCTGACTACTTTACTTCTTGTTAGCTCAGTGGAAGTGATATTATGTTTTCCCAGGAAAAAAATATAAACTTAGAGCCATGCATATTAACCTCTAGATTGTTTGAGACTTTCCCTTATCTATTTTATAGTTATCTTGATGAATTGTGATACCAAGAAGAAACAGAGAAAGTTAAAAGGGCAATTTCCATTGTGCCCTTAGGATGTTTTAAGGCGTTTTCTGAATGAACACCTCCTTGAAGCATATTTTTGTTATGAATTGACACTGGAAATGTTGAATGACTGCCATTGACTATCTCCTGGGACTCAAATGAGGTTTCTCTTTGCTTGGAAATGTTTTTTGCCTTTGATGTGCTGCTTATCTGGAATTTCATGAATATTTAACTTAAAAAAAACTTCCTGCTGATGAATGCTTCTGATTGTCATGTTTCATGCCAAGATTAAAATAGTGGACTTGCCTTTGGATTTGTCCTGGTCCTTTGTCTCTATTTCAATATCTAGATATATCAAAATCTTAAATTTCAACTCAACTGCAACACTCGCTAACATTCTCATACTAAGCACATTCACTGCGTTTTCTCAAAACATAAGTGATCGTTTTAGTGGTTTACTTTTCAATGTTTTGATGACAGCAGTATCTCACATGTTCATCCAGAATAAATAATTGAAGAGTATGAAAAATTTGAATTGTATCTGAGAATGTCTATATTCCTTTCTCCCTATGTTAGATTTCTACCTTTATATTGTAAATAACTTATCTCTGGAATCTTATCTTCATTTATTATGGACCACAACTGAGTACAGATATAAAACAACCAACTTGCAAAAAATTTCAAATTATCCCAGTTGCTCAAAAATTAAGTCCAAAGTCTCTGGTATCCACCACCTATATCAACAGAATTTGAATTCTGTAGATTGACTGGTCAAATTTCCATTCTTCTCTCATTTATCTAACAAGTCATATTTTTCCCATTGTTACTAGATTTTTATGGATATCTTTTGTCATTCTTATAGTTTATTTTTGTTTGTTTATTTTCCAAAAGCTTTCTCTTCTGGGATTTGATTTTGCAATTTTGTATTTGATTAGGTTTCAACTCTTGTTAAAATTTGGAGCAAAGAAGTATGGAGGCAGACAGTAAGATGATGTGATTTTCTTTGCTAAGACATTTAGACAAATATTCATTATATCATTAAGAAATGGTGTATAGGCTTATCACAACATGTCAAAGAGATTGCTTTGACCGTTTAGAGTAGTTTAATGGTTGGGAATTCAGTAAAATCTAATTCATCTTCACATTTTCTCACAAATAACCATGCTAATTTGCAGCATTCTACTCTCTCAACTGTTGCCCTAACATTCATAAAAAAGACATAGCAGGGGTGCGCCTGGTGGCTCAGGCTCTAAGCCCGGGGTTGGGGTGGGGAACACTTACATAAAACCCAAGGACTAGGTAAAGCCCAAGGACTTAGGTCCAAGACCCAGTAGCAGGGCAAACAATGAAAATAAATAAATTACTAAAAGCACTTCCTCCTCTTCTTCCTTCTTTCCCTTCCTTCCTTCCTTTCTTCGTAAGTAAATAAATGCATAAATAAATAAAAGACGATATAACTGGGCAACCCATCATAATCCAACAACACAAAATAAGAGCAGTTATACTTGATTTTGAAAAACAGAAATTATTTTGATTTGTCTGTTTTAAGACCTTGGATTTCAGTGTATGCCTTGAGTGATCTAACTTTTGTTTTCTGTTTCATTCGTTCTACAATCATTGACTCATTTTATGTCTTTCTTGTTCTTCCATAGCAAAAGCATTTGGCTCATGAAATGATGAGTACTTCACTGCAGGAAACCACAGGCAGTATATTGAATACTAATATAGCAATAGCATTTATATAAATTCATTATTTGTCAGAAGCTACTTTTCATTCTTTTTTATATTATTCTATGTTATATGTTGATAGAATAATTGAGTTGTTCTGTGTTCATTTATTAACCCACAATTGCCCATTGGACTAGTTTTTGTTCTCATTTAACAATAAGAAAATGAAGCAATGACCAGTTAAATGGCTTGCTGGTAGTACGTGGAAGTAAAAAGATCCAAAATCTGCTTGTAATTCAGAGAGTAAGTCTCATGAATTTGAAGTATTACTTCACCTTTGTAAACCAGAGGCTATTGAAACCACATCCTCTAATAATAACAATGTTTTTACCTTTATAGTAAAAACTTAAAATTAGGTCATGTTTTCATTAGTCATGATTCTTTCTACCACCAAGTTTTTTTACATAGATTTTTTACTCAAAATCAACATAATCTGGCATTACCTTTTTTAAACACAGAATTAAATATTAGCAATATATTGACTCTAAATCTAGTTTCTGACCTAGAGAGTCTTGAATACCACATTTCAATAATCTGAAGCACTGATACAGCGATGATAACAAAGCTATCTTGTTCTGCACAAAATATTACTGATTGCATTGTTAACATATGCCAGTTGACATTTTACTGCAAAAATGTAGAGTAAAGCAATCATTCTTTGGGAAACTGTAATAACAATTTTTTAGTGACATATGGATGTAGTAAAAGTTACTCTTCTTGTGCCTTTTGTTTCAACTCTTTCTTCTCAAAAGAGCAGCAAAGTTACTGTAGAGCTCAATCACCTTATAGTGTCTTTACCATGTTTCTATCAGCCACTTAAGCTCTTGTTGTCACCTCATTTATCTCCTCCAAGTTCGCCGTATCAGAAATGTGTGTGTGTGATTTTATATTGGCATGTGCACACATTTTAATTTTTTCAAATGTCCTATAATATGAATCTGATATTCCAAGAGTTTACATAAATACCTACTTTTTTCACCATTTTTAAACTGGAGGATAAATAAGTTTTTGACAACTTTCTACTTGCATTTTTCCTTAGAATTAAAAAAATGTGTTGAGGTATAAATGATGGAAATTTTTCAGCAAAAACTCATGGTGTTCAATATTCAAATTATCAAAGCATCTAAAATGTCATAAATTGAATTTGGTTGAACTAAATCGTATCCTGTGTGCATTTTTCAAGGATCGTATCTTTTATTGCTGTCCAAAAAGTAGAAGTTAAAATCATGTTTAACTCCATAAGTGCTTCATTCTGTTGAAGCAAATAGAATGGAAGCATTTTATTTATTTTTATCTTTTCTGGTGCTTCTTTATTTTCCCTAAAACAAATGAGAACAACAAAAATATATTTTTCTCTAGTGTTCTCTTTTTTTAAAAAAATTTTCTGATGCTCTTAATCATCTTCAACAAAATTTTTCTAAAATTTGGCTGAAGTTATTGTAGGTGAAGTTTTCAGGAGCTCTCACTTCCATTGACTTCATTGATTGCCCCAATTATAAATTGACAAGGTTTAGCCAGAATAAAAAATTTATGTGCATGGAGGGTCATAAAATATGGAACCTAGTGACTGACTAAAGCAGTCAATTCATAAAGTTTTTAGACAACAAGCAATACATTTTCAAGGGCAGGATAAAGTTATTCTTGAAACTTTAGCATGGGCAACTAATTTAATAAACTAAGCAAGTTTATTTACATAACTTCCCATGGAGTAGAACTGTCTGGCTGAGGCTGATCAATGACAATTTTGTAAGAAATAACAAATTATCCCTTTAATTCAGTAAGGTTTTACTTTTGTTGTTGTTTTGTTTTTTTAAGGTAAAGTATAGACAGAAATGAAGGTGAGTAGGCAAGCAGGAAGAGAAGCATTTTTGTTTTATTTTTGTTTAGTTTTTCACATTGTTCGTTCATTCTGGACCCATAATGCAAACCTGGGTCTTTGAGATGCATGTGGGCTGTGCTCTTTCAGAGGCAGCTGACAAAACCATTATCCCACCAGGGCACATGAAATCAGTAACCTTTTGAGTGCTTTATTACCTAGCAATAGATAGTTGAAATACACAAGTGAAAAAAAAAATTGCCTCATGAGATTTTTCCCTTTGTTTATTTTAGAGCAGTATCTTGCTGGAACTTATTCACTGTAGATGCAGAAATGTGGCCCTCCACGGAATTTATTTAGTATGCCTAGTAATGGATTTTGTATCTGATACATAATGTTATATTGCTCCTTGGAGATTTGTTTAGAAATGAGAAGTCTTGCAGGGGTTCTATAGTTAATTTTTTGAAAGCATGTGGCTATAAATAGCAGGGAAGAGTAAACCAGCAGTGTGATGAAACTCTTAAGACAATTTCAAACAATTCTTAAGTAATTTCCCACAGAGACTCAACTGAAATCCAGGTTTTCAGAGTTGCTAAACTGATTAAAACTTCATCAAATCCTTAAAGGAATAATAAGACTATAGATCTAAAGAGAATGAGAGTTGATGCATGGATTAAATGTACTTATTGACTTAACTCAGTTCTAAGTTATTTTCTATTTCAGAAAGAAAGCTACCTTTTTGGACTTTCGAGATAGATTTGTGTTTTGTAAACTCTAAAACGAATACAGAAGTTCAATATACATTTTTGCATATTTTAATAGTCTTAGAAATCTTTGTTTCAAAAACTTTGGATGAAACAAAAATGAATGAAAGCAATTTAAGCATACAGAAAATAACACAGGCTATTTCTAGGAATATCTTATATAATGCCCAAATATCATTCATAAGCCATATGATTACATATGATACCAAAGTGTGATGCTTCCATTTCACAAAGTAAAATCTTCTGTGACCAATTCCTAAAGCTTGCTATCATCTTCCTGTTGGTAATTGAAGAAATATTTCTCCTGTATTTTCCTAGAAACGATTGTTGCTACAATCAATGGAATTTAAGTATAACCACAGAGGCCAGATTCCCTACTCTAAAATAGGGAATTCTTTAAAATGTC
The DNA here is from genome assembly GCA_004363575.1 of Solenodon paradoxus. NCBI lineage: Eukaryota > Metazoa > Chordata > Mammalia > Eulipotyphla > Solenodontidae > Solenodon > Solenodon paradoxus. The sequence goes on from RJWH01000051.1 coordinate 1,572,129, forward strand.
TTTAGCTTTCTTTTTAATAATCTATTTATTTGAGAAATCATGAAACAAATCCATTCCAGTACAAGAACTACAACTCCAATTTGCGGTGTTATTATGATTTAGGAAAGCATATACTACGTGGATCATTGATCAAAGAGAAAATACATGCTATAGTGTCCCTATACCATGTGGTAAATGGCTAAATCTAATTGAAATAGAAAAGTACAGTTAGTAAATTTAGGAGATTAGATGAGTAAGAGAAAGATACTTTGGATGTAAATAATCAAAACAGAAAAAGTAAGTCTAAATGTAGATTTGCATGAATTATATAAACCCCAAGACCTGCAACAGTAACTTTGTATGGAAATAATGACATTATAATGAAAAATTCTATATGTAAATCAAATATAGCAGTTACATAGTCTAATTAGGTTCATTTGTAAAAATGATTATGGAAGAGTTTAACACTGCCTCATGTTGTATACAGAAAATGAGATCACAAAGATGAATATTATATACATACACATACATAGGAATTAACTTGAGATTTGGAGCACTTTTGGCATGTGCAAATTTTAAATATGTCAAATATTTGATGAATTTCATAATGCATAATAAAATAGGTATTAGTGGAGCTATACTACACTTTTTTACTTTACACTATCACTGCATTTGGAAGTTAATACTATATACTTGAATATCCAATTTAGGAGGGAAATCAAGTTCATTTTCCAAATATCCCCAGGTAAAAAATATAGGATTCTTGGTAATCTAGGCACCATCAGATCAACATTACTTCTCAAAATAGGGTTTTCCAGACATAATTTGGAAGTGTAGAAGGGGAAGTCAAAAGAGTCAATCCTTAGTATCTGTAGAAGATCGATTGCAGTACTCCTTCAGATACCAGAATACATGGATGCTCAAGTCACTTACATAAAATGGCGTAGTATTTTCATACAAGCTGTTCATACCCTCTCATATACTTTAAATCATCTCTAGGTTACATATAATACCTAATACAATGTTAATAACATGCAAATGTTATATTGTAATATTTAGGAAATAATGACAAGAAAAAAGTCACTATAGTACATCCTCAGTACAGGCAAAACAGTCATATGGCAGCTATTTTTCAGCTGTGACTGGTGACCAAGTGGAAGCACAACCAACAGGAATGAAAATAATTTCAAAATGGCACAATTTGATATTTAGATGGTAGTACACTAACAAATGTCTATTCAAGAAAGGAAGATAAAAGTAGTTGTGTTGATACCTAAGAACTAAGTGCCCAACATCAGATGAATGGATATAGAAGATGTGGTACATATATACAATGGAATACCACACAGCCCTTAGAAGAGATGAAACCCTGTCATTTGAATCAACATAGATCGAACTAGAGGAGATTATGCTAAGTGGAACAAGTCAAAAGAAGAAAGATGCCAGATTACTTTCCTCATAGGTGGAATGTGAATACGCAAAACAAGGGGATAGATGAAACATAGCCAACCCTGAAACATTTGAAGCAGAACTGAGGTTACCAAAAGGGAATGGGGTGTGTGAAGGAAAATGGTGGTGGAGCCCACTTAACAATGGGAAAGAACACTTGGTAGTTTGGTGGTAGGCAGGGGGTCTTGAAACAAAATTAAGAAATTGGGAACCTACACATAGGAAATTATTTTAATGTACTGAAAACTACTACAATAAAAAATATTATTTTAAGGAAGTAGTTTTGTCATATTGATATTTAAAAGCAAGGAAAAGTAGTCTGGAAGGATGACTGGGGGGCAGCATTTTCAAACAGTCTCTCCAAATCATCCTTGCCAAAGGATCAGAACACCTAGAAAGCAAATGCAAAAAATTCATGGAAAAAATTTAAAACAATACTAAGTAGCAAGATATCCTCATAACCCCCCCAAATAAAGCAAGTTAACATCCACTTTTCATAAAAGCACATGATATCAGTGTCTATATGGAAAGAAGGGGAAAGCAACATGTCAGCATGTGTGGAGTTTGAGAAAAGAAAATCTTTAAAATAGCTGACATATGCTTACACAAAAGGCAGGGGTGGCCAGTTTGAAAAAAGATGCTGAAGCCTAAATATTTCCCTTACTAATATAGAAAAACAGAGAAGACACTCATAGGAGGAATGAAAAGTCTAACCCTTATGAACTCACACACTTGATCCACCGAAGTGTTTTCTAACATAAAGACTCATACTGAAGACAGTCTTTCCAAATGAGAATTTTCTGCTGAGTGTGGAATTAAAATTAACTGACAGGGATCATAATATAAAAGAGAGAACATCTCAAGCAGTTATATTTTTGAATGCTGCATAAACCATAGTAAGAAGTTCTGTGAGGGTTAAAATGATATCCTAATGACACCTTCTAAAAATCACCAAAGTGTCATGAGTAACAAAATTTTCAAGGTTAAGTCTCATATGAAGTTATTATCAGAAGAAGAAACAGCAAAAGAGTAGTACTACTATGTACTATGTACCTTACAAAAGCAGGACACACTGAGCTATAATAATGATAATAATTGCAAGAGATGAAAACCTATCAGATATGTATATTTCTATGAGATTATAACAATATTAACATAAGGGTTAATAGTCTTCAGAGAATATAAAACTAATTTATTATTTTTACAAGTAGTAAATAAAAGGAAAGAATCAGATATCCATTCCTTTTTTTTACGTGTGCTGTAACACTGGATAACCAAGTACAAAGTAAGGCAAATGTCTTTTATAAATTATAACTAAGAATTGATAGAACTAGAATATTAGCATTTTCCAACTATCAATGAATTAATAGTTATAAACACTGAATATCAATAACTTTAACATAACAAAATTAAAGGCATACAGCCACCAACTACAGTCTTGCAAAGGGGATGGACCATAAGTCTCATAAATTATTTTAATGCAACTGCCCATTTATAGAGACTACAAAGAATATTAGAGCATGTTTAATTGCAATATGAGTATATAATGAACAAAACTCAGACTAGATTCTTCACAGGTGAAGAGTAAGAAGAAAGGAAGGAGGGCTAAACTAGATTATGAAAGACTTAAAAACATGTTGTTTTTAATGGCCATAGAATAGGGATGTGCATTTTGATAATAAAACTACAAAAATTCTAATTAAATTGATATAGGGAAAGATAATTATTAATAGAAGAGGAAAAGGGTTTTGATTGGTGAAGAATTATAAAGGAAAATTAAGTGAAACAATGTAGGACAAATTAACGATAAATAACAGTAATATTACAAATATCATTTGAACCCCTGTATAGTCAAGGGAAAATAGGAGAAATATAGACATGGAATAATATATAACGAGTGAGGAGAAAAATTCTGAAAATCTTTTTCAATTTAATATCATTATTTCTAAATTAGAGCCTATAAATAAACTCAAAGAGAATGAAGGAATCAAATAAATTCATTTCTGGACAATTAAGATCCACTAGTATTATCCTAGTCACAGTTATATTAGGTGCTGGATATTAATGAAGCTGTAACATACTTTAAGGATATCATGATGTTATTCCAACAGAAGCCTGAATAACCACCAGATATCTGAGTAAGTCACCGAGAAGAAATATTCGAGGCATCACCAGAAAACTAGAAAATAAAACATTGATAGGTATTCAATAATTTGGAAGAATTTAAAGAAGACTATTTATATCTTTTTCTCAAGCACCTATTTTTTTAATAATTGGGTAATTTTAGATATATTAGTTTATAAAGCTGAAATTAAGTAAAAACAGTATTTATCTCTAAAAGTTTACCTGATATAATGAGTGTTAATGATCATCTTGAAATGGATTTGTTGTGGTTACTGAACTGATTTTGTGAAGGAAGCACTATGAATTTGGAAAACAGACAAAAAATACTTTCTTAGAGAAAAAAATGTAAAAATGAAGTGTCCATGAAACTAATTACTATAGGTTATAGACTATATTAAATTGCACAACTTGACTTTTTTAAGTCACTCCCAGAAGGTGATATGCCATATTTAATAATGACTCATCATTATAATTCTAATTGAATGTGAAAGTGATTCTTTCTTTTGGATCTTCTGGGACTTTTAGAAGGATCATGTATGTCTCCATTTTATTAAACTACAGCTTCAAAAATGTCTTCAAAACAGAAAAAAATGAGTATGAAAATTGTAAGCTAAAAATTCTGAGATGCATATATTAACTAAATAACTGAAAATACTGATTCCATCAAGAGTGTCCTGGACAAAAAACAGCCACAAATTTTGTACCTACAATATGCAATAGTAATTTGTGAAGGCCGAAGTCTCTAGAATCATGAATCTATATAATAATATTGTCATTAATTGTGAAAGCTGACAAAAGTACAATAGACAATACAAATTGTACAAGTGTAGCTGAATGATAAATCAAGACCCAATGAACCTAATACTCTTGTAAAAATTAGAAATTTATGACTTTTAAATTACATATAATTTGGTTATTGATAAAATTAATGGATTGAATAGATTTTCCTCTGAGACAAGAAGATAAGTTAAGAGATCCCCTGTTATTGTACATTATCTGCAATCACCAAAGGCTTCAAAGAACTCACATCCCCACACTTGTGCCCCTGCACATGTATTTTGTCTATACTAACTGTATCTCCCATTCAGTCAGTGTGTCTGACAGAGCAGGTCTCCTATTTTCTCAATCAGCACCTTCTGATAATAAACCTACTTTTTTCCCATCATCGCTGGTAATTTCCAGTATAGGATTTGGGACTGTGAGCAACAGACGTGGGTCCAGTAACACACATATTGGTTTCTCTTTTCTGTGGTTGCAAATTCTATGTTGTCTAAAGAATTGCTTTATTGTCATTTAAACATACAATCTAGGAAAATCAAAGATATATGTTATATATTTAATCTTTTAGGTGAATAGATCAAATAATTTCTATTATCCTTTTTGCGGTGATTGAATTATATGGATTGGTATGAGAAAAAGGCATGAAGTAGCTAGCAAATCTACTTCTAATTCTAAATATAAAACCAATAAGGAAATGATTAAATGATGTTTCTCAATTAACGTGTACAAAATAGTGACAAATAAGACATCCAAAATATCTGCATTAATAAATCATGCTGTATTAAGTTAGAAAATAATTTAAGTATATAACAAAAGTAAAAAAAGTCCTATTCTGTAAACTCCCAAGATAGATCAACAATTCAATCATCAATATATTATTTTATTGCATATATTTGTACCAATAAGTTCAGCAAGCAGCACAATAAATTAGCCATCCTGCTAGAGAAAACCTGACTCATATGAGCCACTCAGTTGGAAATCATAGAATGAAATATAGTCTCATTTTTTTGATAACTTTCCCGATGTAATTTAATGACAAACAAAAGAGGGTCACACTAGAATATATTTTGTCCTTACTACTTGCTTCTTTTTTGGTATTAGCCCATACATGATCTGAATCGATGGTAGTGTTATAGCTCTCTCTCAACTGACAAAATCCAAGCAGTGCTCTTTTAGAAGTAGTGAAGATAGCTTTATTACGTGCAGGCCAGATATAGAATCTGAGCCCCGAAATAATTTTGGTATACAATTTATTGATGAGGAAGAGGGGGAGGTGTGAATTAGAACAGGAATTATAATTGGAATTCAGTTATTCATTTGTGAATTACTCACATGGATAACACACATAATTGTAAAATGCACATAGGGTTCCACTCTCAGAAAGGGGTCCTTTTATTTAATCAGTAGCTTCCAGCCAGTCTAGACTGTCAGGCGCCTGGTGGCTGGGTGGCCACTGTTGGTCCTCAATGGCCAGAAACTGGGGTGCAGCTTCCTCTCTTCTACAGTAGCACTAGAGAAGGCATTGTCTGGAGATCATTTGTTACATGTTTTATACTTTCTTAAATGTGATAAAAATTTGATTTTGACTAAGAGTTGCCATTATGATATTGCTTCCTGGAATGCTCTGTCTCAAGTCATATATAATAAGGAAATCCATAAACTGTAATAAGCTTTGCTGAAAAAATGAAAAAACAAAGTGTACATCATTTTTGATAAGAAATTGCAATATATTTAATAAGTGACATAAACAATGGTATATCAAAATTATATATTAAAGATAAGGCAAATATATAAAGTTAAAATATTAAAATATAAAAATTAGTATAAAAGTAAAAAATAACATAATCAGTTAGCTTAAATTGTATTAGCTTAATTAATGTTTATGTCAAGCACTATTCCAAACATTCTGAAGATACAGTGATTAAAAAAAAGAGAAATGTCTCTGGCTAGAGAGTATATTAAATTGGAAGAGAAGAACAATATAAAAACATATATGTAGACTAGGAGAAATTTCTCTGGAAAATGACTTTTGAACACAGTCTTCATTAAAATAAAGGGATTAGCTTTACAAATACTTGGAGAAAGAGCATTAGGTAGCATATACATAAGAGAAAGTGATTTCATCATATTCTTGACTGATATTTTCCAGTATTGGAAGGAGGCCAGTGTACTGGACCCATAGTAAAGAAAGGAAAACTGAACAGCATTAAAACCAGATCCCCTAGGGTCTGCTTAGTTTGGGCTGAAAATTTTGGTTTATATCTTAAGAAGTCACTTAAGCAGGAAATACTTAAAATTCAAGCAGACTATGACACAAGCTGATTTTTAATTTTAATGTCTACTTTTTTTAATTGATATTCAGAGAGAAAACAAATATGAAAACAAAGTGACCAAATATTGCACTTCCTCAATGGTCCAGTGAGATGAGAGGGTGGCTTACAATAGCCTGATAAGTTAGAAGTAGTTAAAAGTGATGACATTCTGTATTTATTTTGAGAGCAAAATCTGCAGTATTTGTGGCTGAATTGATTGTGCAGCATGAGAGAAAGAAAAGTGAATGATAATTTTGAAGTCTTTTGCCCTGAGTAATTCTGTAAATGGCAATACAAATGTACTGAATTGAAAAATGCTAGAGTAAGTTTGTGACAAACACAACAATTTCAGTATAGGATAGATATACTTTTAATATATTCTACTTCAAATTCAAGTAGATTGTATAAAGAACATATTTACATCCATAAGACTGAAGTTCAGAAATAAATTATTGTTGTGGCTATATTTTGAAGAGTAATCAGTATAATTTTCATCAAAGCCATGAGATAAGAACGTAGTAAACAATTAGGGAAAATGAAAAAGATGAGGAGTAGATTGGTGGCATATGGAAATCTAGAGGTCAAGAAGTGAAGTGCCAGCAAGACACTAGGAAAATTTAGCAACTCAGAATACTGGAAATGTGTAGAGCCCATCAAGATAAGTGAAGAAAAGAATGACACATTGTGTTAAATGCAGATGAGAAACTAGCAAGATAACGCTTAAGAAACAACCATTGTGTTTTGAATCTTAGAGGTTTCCAGCAACCCTAATAGAAGTTCTTATGGAATGATGGGAACAAAAATCTAAAAGGCCTAAGTTTGAAAGACAAAGGGAGATGTGGAAATAAGGCAATATAAAAAGTTCTCTTAAAAAAAGATAAACAACATGCTAAGCTGGCAGTAGGGACACAGACAATAGAAAATCCCAAGGACCTGGGTCTATTACCCCAGGGCTGGGGAGAGAAAGAATAAGGTAATAAAAAATAAGTAACAAAAAGTGTTTCCTCTTCAACTTCCTTCCTTAAAAAAAATTGCTTCTTTCTGAAAAAAAAAAAAAAAGTATCAATTTGTATATCATAAAGAATGCTTATATTTAAAAAATAAGTATTATAATGTTGTATGGCATGCTTTATGCTGATGTGAATGATTCAAGAGGGATGAGAAAATTTGTGAGACAAGGGCAGAAACAATTGCAAAAGCAAAGCTCTTCATTAGGTGATAGAGGATGATGGCCTGGTAGAGCAATTTTTTTCACGTTCTCTGAAAGGTCACTTAGCTAACCAAGAAAATTTTGTCATTCTTCTCATTTTCCCTTAATCATTTAAGTTCCTTTATCACTTTTTTCTCATTTCCCTGACTTTTAGATACTATAGGGCTTTAGTATTGTGACCCTGGACTTACTGGTCAATTTGTATAATCTTATGATCTTAAATATCATATATAATATGAACTCTAGATTTATACACAGTAGTAGTTATGCGACATCCACCCTGGGATCTTAATATGTCTCCATACCATCATGTGATCTCATAAATCTGCTCCTTCTCAAGACTTTCTCACCTCAATCCAACTAAACGCCATTCTTTCAGTTTCCCCCATCTAAATACTATACTCTTTTCTATCCTTCATGCTTTGATTCCAACTTTTCAATACATGCTGTTGATTCTACCATTAAAATATGTTAATTCTTATAATTAACAGTAGTAATACTCTACAAAGCTGCTATAAACACTGAATTTGGGAATAATGAAAATTGATCCTTTGAGACCTACAGGGTTAGTTTCCTAGAAACCTCTTGTGAATATATAGCCATCAATTGATCAGTACATAATTTTGTTTTATGTGTATTTCTGTTTAAATACAACTCATTTAAAGTGTATTACTGATTCATTAACTCAGAATTAACAGTCAATAGCACTCTAATTGATGCTTAAAGAAACTTATCTAGTACATATATTTTATTCATGACATATCACATCACAGTCTTCTTGTGCTTAAAGATCACTAGACAGTAATCAAAACTGTACTTGGAGGCCATTTCAATCTGTGAAATCACAAAGTAAACCACCCATAAATGTAGATAAAATCATGAACAATTAGGAGAAAAAACTAATGGAAGAAGAATATATTCATGTTACAATTCATATTTAAGAATGGAAAATTAAGCAACATATTGTTTGGAAGTGCCTAATACTTATGAGGTAAATTTACAGAAACATGAAATTTCAGCATAGTGGTTACATACAGTTCAAACAAATAGAAATGATAAAAAAATAAGAAAAATAGAGTTTTCAAGAGTTTTAGCAATATTTAAACACTTAAAATGAGTGGTTTGCTAGGTACATTAATGTGTAATGTATACATTAATTTTAATAGTTTTTCCCTTTACAAACTGTACACGCTTTATAAAATAAAAATATTCCATTCAAATAAGAAGAAAAGAGAAAGAAATAGAATGGTGAATTTGGCTGTGTATTGATGACCTGTTTTTCTTACCAGTATTGTCTAAGTTCTTTTTCCCATCTGTCATAATAATAAAAATGGAGGGTCACAGTAGAAACCAACATAAAGAAACTTACTCTTTGGTCAAAGATGGGGAATGAGCTCATCCTCTAAAAGCCTTCTCTACTCTGGGAACCTAAGGACTAGGTTATATGCTTTTTGCAAAGGAAGGGGAGAGAAGGAGATGGTGTTTAGATCTCTGATATCTGCTGACATCAGAGGAAAGGGGGAAGAGCATTACAGGACCAGGGTGCCATGCCTACTTATACTCCTAATTTCGTCTCAATAGGAGCTAACATTGTACAGAGGGGTATGAATTTAATATGTCCTTCTTGACCCTGATCATATCTTAACTTCCATATAGCAATTTGGTCAGTTCTCATAGTTTATTTCTCAACATTTTAGAGCCAAAACAGTTGAAGCCACTTCATTTTCTAATCTATGACAATTCCATTGTCATCTGTATCCTTGCCAGTTATACAGCTCTGGTGATTCTGAAAACAAGCACAACTGAGCTATATATTAGTTTTGGTTTCAGCATCTTGAGGAAACAGCCAACCACCAAATGACAGTTCAGTTGGGTCCAACAATGTGCTTACAAAATTAAATAAAGAAAAATCTCATTAGTTCTTTACTGTAGCTATAATTATTTGATGAGATACAGTCATTATGTCAGTATTTCCTAACTATTGAATGCTTTTCAAATTGAGAATGTGTGTACTTGACAAAAGAAATGATTGCTTATATTTATTTGGATAACTAGTTTAATCAGAGACTCTCATTTCTGAAATTCAAATATATCAGAGTTGATATTTCATATGTTTTAAAACCCTTTTGTTAATCCAGGTAATGAATGATTAGTCATTTTGCCTCTCATTATTCTATGGTGTTGCTATTTTCCTATTTCTTTGCTATTCATAAGTATTCCCAGGAGAATGTGAGTACAGAGTATAGGAAGATAAATCCCAGAATTCATCAGATTTTAAAATTAATAGTGAATCTGTTATTATTGCTTAATTCCAAATCAAAAATTTATTTTCACTTTTCTGATATGAAAAGAGAAAAACTATGTGTGTATGTGTGTATATACATATATGTATTTCTGGACTAGAGCCAGACTGTTATTTGTAACTACATACCACTAGCAATGATTTTTATGCCACTGCAGTTTTGAAATTCATTCCCACAGATGTTGATTCTTGCTTTTACAGACATTTAAACCAAACTATCTTTGTAATTTGCATATGCTGTCAACAAGCTGTGCTTCAGTGTAATCCTTGCCACAGCATTTCCTCTAGTAAATGAAACAGTAGGGATGAGGTTTTATATTAGTGACTGTGTAAACCCAGGAGCCTAACTAATTATACTATAATTTAAGGTAAATCTTTGCTGCACTCAATATCTTAAAGAATTAATATAGTATGAAGGAAATTCACTTTCAAGAAGGCGATTTCATTTCATTCTGTATAGCTGTGAAATCTAAAGTGCAGTAAGCTGGCCGACAAACCATTAGAAAGCAAGCAAGAAATGATATTCAAAGCCAGCATTTCCACAGCCTCATCAAAAATGTGCTGAAATGACAACAGTGAATGTGTATTAGAAGTTTAATTTAGTCTCCTAAGTGACCTTGATCACTTGATTGGGTGGCTTCTGAGATAGTGGTTTTCAAGTATGTTTATGAGTGCCTAAAGCAGAAGATGGGGGGCAAAAAAAAAAAAAAAAGATCTTCTAAACAGCTACCCTGAAGATTTCTTGGATTAGGAAAGAAATGAAAAAGACCAGTTTGGTTCATTAATAATTCAACATCTTTCTGAGTTTAAAATCCCCTCCAGTCAAAATGACTTTTCTTTTTCTCAGAAAATTCTTATTAGTGAGAGTTCTAGGGCATTTAGTGAAATGTTTATAGAAAGTGTTTCTTTTATTTGCGTTAAAGTTGTACCCTTCATTATGCCTCTCCAAATTTGACTGGAAAATCTGACTGCTTGGTGCCTACATGTAACAGACCCTTTTGTTAGTGCTTCTTCTCTCAATTGCTGCCATATTGCGGGTTTTCTGATTCATAGTTAAGATGAAAAACATATGCTTGCAACCTATGAAGGAATTTCTTAATTTCACAAATGTTTCTATTCATGAATCCTTGTCCTAAAATACTTCAATGCATTTTTCAGTTTCCTAATCTTGTAGAAAATAAGACTCCTATATAAAAAGCATCTCACTCTACCACGTATTTTATTGTATTGAAACTCAAGAGTAAATCTCTCTTATTTATAATCTGTCTTTGAAAATGAGTATTATCCTTATCTTAGTTCATATCACATAACATAGGGCATGCAGATTTTTGTGTAGTTATATATTTGTGTGTTTTGTGTGTTATGTATGTCCTAATAAACTGGAAAAAATTATTCAAAACGTATTGAGTATTTATTATGTGCCAGGAATTACAACTAAAAACTCTTAATGAATGGAAGCAGTCACTCTCCCTTGATGATACTCTCTAGTGGTGTTTCATAGACAAACTAAGCAACTGTAATAGAAAGTAAATATTATATGGACAAATATAGATTGTTATTTTTGCATTGACAGAAATTAAATGCAGTTTTATGGTGTGACGAAAGACTTCCCAGAAAATTCGATCTCTACATTGAGTAAATAAAATAGATCCAGTGGTTATTATGTATGTTTTGGCTTATGACTAAGGTGATTTTAGAGTAGGAATAGGCTTCTAAAAAGAGATATATATGTTTAAGAGTGTTGAGGTTATGCGGTCATTTTGCTTGTGAAGGTCTTTAATTTAATAATACACGATTGTATTTATGTGTAAAGTTACAAGCCTAATAAACTGTATTAGCAAAATTCTCTTGTTAACCATAAAGATAGTTCAAGTTAAAATAAGGGAGGAAAGACTAAGTAGTTGAAATTTAATCTGAAACCTACACAATATTCAGGAGAGTCTTACCCAAGAAAATTCATCTAAAGCTTCACTGGTAGTTTCCACTTTCACCTTAAGCCAACATACTTAGCACAATCATGTCATCCCTCCCAGAGAGCAAATTTTCTGAGGATAAAATCTGATTTTACCTCTTTTTTGCTGGTTTTTTAATCCAGTTTAGAGTACGTTACTCAACCTAAGGATAAGTTTGAATGCAGGTGATTGCATAGGAGCAAACATTTATAATATGCATATAAATTAGATTTTAATATTCTAAAAAGAAAAATTTATTATTAAATATATTGTCAGATGAAAGTGCTATTTTAGTAATAAATATTCAAAAGCTATCCCATTTTTTTCACTTTTCTATTGCTTTAATACTAAATTCTACCTAATTCCAAAGCAGGAAATACTTATCAATAGCGCATCAGTGATAAGCATTTCTAGTACATCATTTACTTCACACTCTATATTATAATCTCTTTTGCTGATATTCATTTCAGTGCAATCTCCAAACAAGTCCAGATTCACAGCAATAGCAGATTCCAATTTACTTCCCTTAGTCAACAGCCCCTCCATCTGTGTTTATTTTAGAACATAGAGCTTATATCTGAGAGGAAGTGATCTAAATCTTTTGAAATGCTCTCATTATCTGTCAGCATTCAGGTATATACACAAATAAAAAGCCACAAAAAATTACATATATCACAAAGTAATACCTGAACGGATAGTTCTGTAAAAACTGGTATTTAAACAACTTTCAAATGAGTATCTTAATGATCCATAATATTTCTAAGTAAATATACACTGCTGGATTACCTGAAGAGGTGATATATTTTCCTCTTGTCTTGAAAATACTTGACTATGTAAAATAAAAGTCACAATTACTTAAATGTACTTTGTGACCACTTAAAAGAAATTTTGATGTGTTTTGAATATTTTAATACAAACTGGAATTTTCAAAATACAAAATTTGGGCTGGGGGAATGAAAAGCTAATAAAACAAAACAATTATAGATACATTGCAGAGGTGGTTGCTTTTTAAATTGGAATATTTACTTATTTTATTTATTGATAACATAACTAATATAATTATGCATTGTCTGGAGTTTTCTATATTTTTACTTAGATTTTAAAATATCAAATAAAATATAAAAAGCTGGTGATAGAATTTCATAGAAAATAAATGTTCAGGCCATGCCGAGCATTGTCTGATCTCTCACAACGTTATCTATACCCTAGTAAAATAAACACAAATATCCTCCATGATAAAACAAAACTACCAAAACTTAGTCAATAAACACATACTATTCTTGAGTACACTGCACATACTAAGGAAAACATTTCAGTTTCTAGTAGGAAGAAACTCCCAAACTTAACTGGCTTAGGGTTTTCTTCTATGAACTCACAAGAGCAGAAACTTTTAAACCCATGTGTAAGTCTGCTACATTCCATTCAATTATGCATTTATTTAGTCACTTTCCTCTTGCATGGAGACAGCTTGAAGCACAGACAGTATTTTATTAGCGTTTTTCATCTATAGTGCCTAGCATAGCAAAATAAGCGCTCAGGAAACGTTTGCAGCATGAATAAATGAATGAATGAAAGAATAAAATGCAGACTGGTTTAAAATAAGAAAAGGCAGTTAACCAGAATAGTCTCATCTTCTAAAGAGAAAAGCACTTTATTAATCTCTGATTCATCTAGGAGTATAATGTTATTATCTTACAATTGAACCGTTTTTTCAAAAGCACAAAATCCTTACTATAGCTTATGGGACAACATTAAAAATTAACTATGGTGATTTTTAGATTTTAGTGTAATGTCTTGCCTCTTTAAGTCATATGATGTCATAAGTAAAATTTAATTTGACATGAATATTTTTTTATTATCATAGTCACTTTAACTTTGCATTGATGATACGTTGGCTAGTCTTCAAAATATAAAGTAGAAATTAATAGTTGGTCTCTGGATAACTAAAAATAATACAGAGGAATGAATTAATACTACTAATAATTCAATTTTATGTATTAATATGTTATACAACTTATTTGATATTATACGTACATGTACATTGATAAGAAAGCAAATAACTTTTTCTTTCCAACACAGAGGTAATTCTGAGAAGAGGAAAGAGGTCATGTATAAGATTATGGAAAAATGTTACCCATTAACCAACTGGCAATTTTCCTTTCATTCTCTTTACATAAAAGTTATTCAATAACACATGTGTAAGTGGTACAAAACAAATATTTTCTCATAACAGTCATTTAACAAATATTGTCTGCCACATACTATGTGCAAGGCATTCTTCTTAACAGAAGAAATTATTGCCACATGTAGCTAAAAAATAAAAAAAAGACAAGTTAATTATAAAGTATGATAGAAAATTCCATAGAGAATTTGTAACTGGGAAAGAGAACAGGAAATCAGTGAAGTAGTTTGTGTTTAAAATATGGTTGCTCAAGAAAGTATCACTGAAAATATTACTTATGCAAATAATTTTGAAGGAAGTGATAGAATGAGTCCTGAGAAATGTAGAACAATTTTGAAGAAGCAAAAGGGAGATGGAGGAGGTTATCAAAATAATTCAGGTGAGAAATTTTATTTATTGGAGGCATAGACAAGCAGTGACAGGTGATAAATAATTCTGGATATGTTTTTAATATATAGCCTATTAACTTGTTCACATTAAAAAGGAGTTTCACAGAAAGAGCAGCATCAAAGATCACCCTATGATTTTGTTTCAAGTAATAGTCAAAACGGAATTGCCCTAATTGAATGAGAAAGTAGAAAAAGAGAAAGTTTTGGGGAAAAGATCATATCTTCTATTTGAATGTATTAATATGAGTTACCTACTAGGCATTCATACATATTTATATTTATATCTGTATCTATTTTCATATCTATATTTATACATGCAGATAAATATATAGGTTGAGAGATAAGAAAGTCAAGACTGCAAATTAAAACTTGGGCGTTTTCAGCTTGAATGATACAGGTAGAATTCCCCGCAAGGAGATAGCACAGATGGGAACGAAAATCACGTGTTCAACCATGTAAGAGATGGAAGTACACAGAAAGTACACAGGAAGTATACAGCAGTACACTAAAAAATGTGATGATGGAAAGTAAAGGAAAATCTGTTCTTTTGAAATCTGTTCAAGGGAATGATCAAATGCATAAAAGTTACACACATAACACACACGTACGTGTGTATAGATAGATGATAGACAGATGATAGATAAATAGATGATAGACAAACAGATGCATGAAATTTAGGTATGAATGTATGGTTAAATCCTTATGTCATTTTTAAAAACATAAAACCCTTATCTGCAAACTATACTATACTACAAGGACCTATATCTGTGTACCCTTCTATATTGTTTGATTTGATATAGAATTTTTGATTGCCGGGTTTTTCCACCAGCACTCTATAATTGTTCTTCTCTCACCTGACCTCAAGGGTTTCTAGTAAAAAATCTGTTCTTGATTTCATTGGGGATTTTGTACATGAATTCCTTCTCTCTGGCTGTTTTCATCATCATTCTCTTTGGCTTAATGAAAATTGAATTATAGTGTGTGGGTTTGTTTGTTTTGTTGTGAATCTTCATGCCTACCTCTCATTTATTAAATTTCCTGATTTGTATAGATTCATGCATTTGTCAAATGTGGGTGAAAGTGAATTTAGACCATTACTCTTCAAATATTCTCTCTGCCCTATTATCTCTTGCTTCTTCTAGAATTACCTTTCTGTGTGTTGGTATGTTAATGGTGTCACACAAGTCAGGTGCTGTTCATTTTTCTTCATTATTTCCCCTTTCAATCCTTCAGACTGAATATTTTAGTTTATCTATGCTCAAATTGACTGGTTATTCCTTCTGCCTGCTCAACTATACAATTAAAATCCTCTGGATGTTTTTTCACTTAAGCCATTGTGCTTTTCAACTCCAGATATCTTGTTCCTATTATCATCTTGGTCTTTTTATTGATATTTTCTATTTGCCTTTTTTACTACTGCCCCAACTGAGATTGAGGTGCAGGTCTATGGGTCTTACATGGCCTTCACCCTAATGCCTGAGCCCCAGAGTTGCACCAGTTTTTCCATTTGTTTGTATATCATTTTCCTGGTATATCTCAGTTTCTAGTCAACAACTTATTTTTTGAGCATTTTAAGACAGTTCATTTAAAGTCTTTGGTTAGTTCGGTATCTGTGCCTCCTCAGGGACAGTTTCTTTTCATTTCTTATGTACATGGAACACATTCTTTAATTTATTGTTATAATTTATACTTTGGTTGTTGTTATTGTTCAAGAAAATATACTTTGAATATCATATTGTGAGTAATGTCAGCAGCTTAAAAGAATATGTGAGATAAATGATTGGATGTTTGGATCCAGTGCATGGCATCTTGCAGGTTGAGAGAGTCATTATCATATAAAACAGTATGATTCTTTAAAACTCCTCACAGTTGCACAGTGAATGTATGCAGTCAGTATATTAGTATATTCTTCAGTCCTAAGTATCATGCACAGTGAACAGAGAGAAGACTAAAAGCAGCATTGGACTATTGATGGAATATGATACAACAGGAAGAGATAAGGAAATTAATGTTGCATTCAAGGAGGTGACTTTAAAGAATGATTAGCCATAGAGTTTAAGTTGGGTAAAGAAGAAAATGAGTACATGGTGATAGAGAGTAGAAATGCTTAAGATCAGTACATTTTGCATCCCATGGGGTCACAGGTTTATTGGATTCAAAAGAGAGAAATTTAGAAAGATTAGAGGGTGGTTGAAAATTATTATATTTGAAACAGAGATTAAGGAGAAGATACAGTTTTTAGTAACACCTTCACTTGCTATTAGAACAATAATAGTCTCTAAACTGCCTATACACACTGTAAATTTCATAATATGTCACCCTTTAATATGTTTAATATGCTTCACTCATACTGGACATTTTTTCTCCCTTCTTTCTTCTTTCTCTCATGTGCTCTTAATCTTACATTCTCTTCAATAAGGAACATCTTGTCATGAGCATCTCAAAAAAGAAAAATAACAGACAAGTTTTCTGTGACCATCCAATTTAAACTGTTCTCCATTCAGTTTCCCTTCTTATCCATGTATCCATATACGCATGAATTTTTTTCAAGTCACTCTTCTTTTTCTTGATCAAAATTTATCTAGAGTATTTATTCATGATTTTCTAACTTTCTTCTTACATATATATTCTCTAGCAGAATGTTAGCCCCTGATTTTTTATAAGTCCTGTTTGAGTTCTCTGTATGTGGAAAAAAGAACAGTAGGAATGAGTAAAGAAATTTAAGGATGCAAAAGTTTGAACAAAAATAACTTTGTTCACAGTAAATGATATGGCCATTTCATCATATCTTTGGCATAATTTTCTATTTTTATTTAATTTTGTAAATGATAAATGCTATGATTTTTTTTTTACATTTAATATTTTTAATGTTTTTAGAAAAGTGAATCATGAAAATCCAGGTTCAGTATTAATTGCTTAAAATATTTAAATATTTGTATTAATATATATAGTATACATATAGATACGTGTATAATCTGAATTAATTCAAAAATATCATATATATTTGAATGTTTTAAATAATTATAAGAATTTAAGGCAATATGAATATATGTACATATTTATTATATCTCATACAGTTAATGAGCAGTTATGCTTACTCCATGATTACTCTAAATTATTTTGTTTAACTATACAATTGACAACTTCAACTGTGCTATAGGTTATATAATTAATACCTGGGATATACATGAAATTAATTTTTTCTTAAATCAGAAGTATTACATATTATCAAGCAGATAGAATTCATAGATTTCCTTCTCTCCTAAAAAGAAAACATTGCTTTTTAATATCACCTTGTGCATTGCCTTCTGATGTATTTGTTTTAGAAAAAAAGAGAGAGACTTTTACAGTCATTATTCACAGAGATAGATGAGTTTGAAAGTAGGTTTTTATTGCCCACTTGAATTTAATGGATTCTAGCACATAGAATGAGACAGAGTTTACACTGTGTCATTTACATTGGCATTAAGTTGGTAAGACTCACAGGACTCACATCTGATGGCTTTGCTTGCCAATATAAAATACAATCTTTGGATTATGTCTGGCTTCTTACTGATCATGCTAGATGAAAATTCAACCTTTCAAACTAATAATATCTCATGATCTGTGCATTAATATCTTGTGTCAGACTGAAAATGAGGTTTATGAAGTCCCTTCTGGAAAATCCTTAGTTTTCATACACACTTGTTTAATTTTGAGTTTTATTGTCTATTTCTGAGTTGTTATAGTTGTTTTCTAAGAAAAAACTTATTCTATTAGAATTTATGTCAAATGACTACATGATCATCATATATGAAAAAACCCAAATTACAGTGTCTCTCTTTTATATAGAAATCACTTTGTAAAGATACCATAATTATTAATACTGTGTGTTGCCACAGACCATAATTTCAGATTGTTACTGAAAAACAAACTTTGATAGTAAAAATGAGAAAATCATAAAGTCTTAGAATATTTGTGACTATCTCTCAAATCATTTAAGTGAATATCAAATGTCAAATTATTGTAAAGCAATGCAATTTATCATCAAAACTCATTTCACAGTTTTAATGTATAAAGGGTGATCCTAATACTGCTGATTTTACATTAAACCTTCCTACCCATTTCTTTTCCTCCGCTTTTGATTTGAAGTGGTAGAATTCTAGGTCTAGCCCAAATAAAAAACAAAAACAAACTGCATAAATATAAATTAGGAAAGCAAGGCAATATAGTGGGTTAAAGTAAACATATAAACACTATGACTAATATGTTGGAGATACACACATGTTTGACAAAATAGGGAAAGTGGACAATTTGAAAGGTAAAAATCATCTTTCAGAACTTTTTAAATACCACAAGGATGTGAATATTCAATAGAAAAAAAGAAGACAGAACATTAATTTCCAAAGTAAAATACCAAATAAAATTTAACATAATAATTAAGAGATGAAATTAGGAGGGGGAAATTAGTAGAAGCATAGTCCCTGAAAAATTTCTAGAAGTGAAAAGGCTCACCAATTGTTGATTTGGTAAAGCAGAAAGTACATCTAGATGTATTATGATAAATTTCAAGGTATCAATGATATGAGAGCATCCTAAACATTTTCAAAGTGGAAAAGAAACTGCAGCTACAAATAAGAATCAGATTGACTTCAGACATCTAAGTAATAACTGAGAGAAGAAACAGAGAAAAGGTCCTTAAAAAGACATGGAACATAGTTTCACTGTTTCATTCTCATTAAACTAGAAAATTAAATAAATCATGTATAACAAACAACTAAATGTTCAATCTAAATTCTAATATGTTACTTCCTCTTATATCCTTTTTGAAAAAGCCAGTGGGCCTAAATACTGGCAAAAGAGAAAGGAAATGCCAAAGAAGATAAATATATGCTATCCAGAAAATATCCAGATTAATTCATGAATCTATTTGAGGAGTGATTTCCTAATCCATATACTATTTTTGTGGAGGATTGAAATGAAATCTGTGCATATTTCTAAATCAAAATACAACATATTCACAAAGAAAAATTATGTACATATCAAATATAAATTCCTTGATTAATTCATTTGAAAATCATGAGAATATGGAAAGAAATGGTGAAAATAATAAAGGATTAGTAATTTAGTTGCAATTATGACAACATTCTTTTGTGTTATACAGTGTCCTGATATTTTCTCTGTAAAGAAAGAAATCTGAAATCGTATACTAATTCAGTGTTCATAGATGAAATACGTAGATTGAACCCATTTATATATGAGTTGCAAGGACTTAAAAAAACGATTAAACAATAGACAGTGAATTTGTTCAACCTTGACAAAGTAACAAGTTTCAGGTTAAGAGATACAATTGATTAAAGATGATAGTAAGGACATGAGGGAACTCTGAAAGTCCTCTTGTTATAAATTGGAAGATAGAAGATATGATCTATAGCTGATGGAACAACAACAACAAAACCACATTATATGATGTCATTTGAAGTTGCTAGAGAATTTTGGTTAGTGGTCAAGAGTGTTATTATACACATGTTTGTCTAAAATAGTATCACAAATTTAGCATTCTCTTTTACTATCAAAAGCATGCCGATTTAAATAATGTATAATGTGATTCTCTGATTAAAAATAAACTAAGTAGGGGACAGTTTGATGTTTATCATAGCAAAACATGTAACAGTTTGTGTAATTGTTAGAATGGAATACTTTTATTTCATTATAAACCTATTTTGCTATTTCACTATCCAGTAATTTTTACTTTTATAAAAAAATTAAAATGCATTATGGCAAGTCTCAAGAATATGGAGCAAATACAATTCTCAGAAACAGTAGAAGTGTAAAATGGCAGAACTAGCTTGGAAAATGCTTGATTATTTTCTGCTGAAACAAAATAGAAACATCTTATTTTCCAGAAATTCTAGTCATATAGAACACAACTGAAATAGTATGAGATATACAGAAGAATACTTATAGGAGCACTTTGGTAATAGCTTACAACTTGGAGCCATCAAAAGTTCATTAACTTGAGAAAAGAAATTGGGATTCATTCAGGTCATCATTACACATTTTTAGAATCTACATCTAAATCTTGTTGAATACATAATTTGTGTTCTCATTTCATAATTGAAACAGGCAAAAGTAATCAACAGTTTAGGATACCAGGATGTGGTGGGTTTCAGGAACAAGGTACTTATCATTGGAAATGACCCAAATGGTGCTCTTACGGAGTTTACGACATTTTATTTCTTTAAATAGAATTTGCATAGATTTTTATGATGATGTAATAACTACATATTGAAATTTGTCTATTTTTATGCATGTGTTAAACTTTACTAGAAGTTTTATCCAAAATATAATAGAGAAATTTATATGAAGAAGCTATACAAAGTTTTGAGACAGAATAATAAAAAACTGGTTAGAGGAATGTTTGGATAAATGACAAGAAGAGGTTCTAGGAGAATAAGAGAAGAGAAGATAAACTAAACAGAATCTTGTTCCAAGAGAGATAACTGAAATAAGCTGTAGCCCATGAGGGCATCAGTGGTTAAATTCTGAACATAATACATAGAAACCGGCAAGAATATAAACATATCTTAACTAGAATTTTTCCATAAAATACCCAATAATTTGATATTGCTTTTTTTCATTTTAATTTTTTAGATTAGAGAAAAAACAGACAGACACGTGATCTTTAAGACTCTTCTGTAGTTTATCTATGTAGGCTGAAATGTTTAACTGTCAAATCAGAGTTAGTGTTACTCACTATTAGCCCCTCAATGGGTCAGAAGTCTGTGGGGAATGAAGTTGAGTGTCTTGGCTTCATTTTTCACTAGCTTAATGAGGTGAGTGATAGATTCAGAAAGAGACCAGTTGAATGATTTCTTGGCAAACGGCCATTAGGAACTCCTCATTAGAGTGTCTCACTCAATCTTTCCTAAAGTGAGGTGATCTGAATTTTCAGTCTATTTATAAGTAAATTAGTCATGGATTACTCACTATTATTGTGTCTCTATTTCCTCTTTCCATGATATTTTGCTGTGATGATGAGGCATGTTTGTTTGCATTTCCTAAAAAGGATAGTATTTTCCCAGGTAAATTTTATATGCTTTCAACAATAAACACTCAAAGAGGATACTCTTCAAAAATCATTTCTGAATTTTTGGATGTTAGAAAAAAAATTCTATTCTAAGGTACATAAATTAAAACATGAATTAGGAAGGTGAAATTCTTGTTTCCTCTTGATCAGTTAGCAACATTTAACTTACTTATTCTCTATATGATACTATAGTATGACCAGTCTTTCGAACAAGTGAGACTTAAAGGAAGCTAAAGAATTATTTTAGTATTTATTATGTAGCTGATAAACTACTCCAAGATTTTTATAATGTGAATCCATCTAGCCAGTACCTTCTTACTTATGGCTTTATGTGGTGATCACAAAAATTCCTGAATTTATGTTCTAACAATAGCACAGTTAGTTTTATTTAAATTATTTCTCTGATAAAATAGTTCCTTTGCCAACTCTCCCCCTACCCTAAATAGCTTATTTACTGTGTGAAGGAATTTCAGAATGAATATACATAAAGTATGGTTGTTTGCATACTTCTGACCTGGTTGCTCTAGATCTACTTCCTTGTTACTGAGAGAATGATTTTTTTTTTCCAGTATCATCTTCTTTCTCAAATCATGTAGTTTGGTCGAAACCATTTTGCCCCCAAGATTCACCAGCCCTGTGCTAACTTTTCCTGGAAGTTTTAATGAGGTGTGACCTTTTCTTTTATTTTCTGTGCTAAACTATTTTGCAGTGCTTTAGAGGTGGTTTAATAACAGGTGAGTTTCACTCCTAGGCTGCTTATATTTCAGCAGAGGTTGAAGTGATCTTTGTATGTCAGGTCGTTAAATCTGTAAAAACTTATGTGATCTTTCAAAATGAAAGTCAGTACATCAAGGTAATAGAGTTCTCCTTTTCCTTTTTATGACCCTCTTTACGTCTTTGTCTGGATATCTCTGAAATACCAAAAGTGACTGCTCTTTACCACCACTTATCAAATATGCAAATATAAAAAACCATCCAAATAAACTATTCTTGTCTTATACTTTGCAACCTTTCTAAGGCTTCGTAATTTAGTGCATCCATACGGACCTATGGGGGATTATTAAACTGATTTTGTTTCATTAAAACATATCCGCAGTTGGCAATGTTCTTGAAATTCCATTCTTTTTTTTCTTCAACATCCACTGCTTTGATTATATGTTACTACATAGATACATACACACACATAGAGAGTCCAGATTATTTTCCCAATATAAATCATTTCAGACTACCCAATTTTATCAGAAGTTTATTTAGCTTATAGAGCTCTACACTTGAAGAAAGTTTCCATTTATTCAATTACATTTTATATTGCTATGCATAATACCAATTTGCTTACTTATTTCATACTTATTGCTATGTGTCTACTACAGTCAACTAAAAATTTTAAATGGACTGTATAAAATCGCCTGACAATATTAACATTTTTTGTTTTTAGGAATTGTTTCTATTTTCTAATTACAGCATTTTAGAACATATGAAATCTTATATATTTCATAAAAGCCCCAATACTTATAGAGAATTCTATGGATAGTAATTAATTATCTGACTTTCTAAATTATGACTCTGTACTTCAGAATAGTTAAAATGTTTTCCGTATTATTAAAAATTATATTTGGTTTCCAGATCTCATTGCACCTTGAAGAACAGGTTAGCTCTTTAACAATTAATAACTCAATTACTTCAAGTCTCCTAAAATAGTTTCCTGGTTCCATTTTTTGAGCCTTGTTATAACTGAAGATATTAGAGTTGATTGACCAGATGTTTTATTCTGAGAGCTATCTCTCTTACCCACAGGGCTGGACTCTAAGGAACCATGATGTGTGGCTCAACAGCTTTGCCCATGATTCTTCCAGAAGTAAACATATGATAAAGATTGACCTGTCAGAGTCTCTTCCCCATCATTTTGAAAATTGAATATAAAGGCTTGGTACCTAAATCATTTGAATGACAGTATATTATAAAGTCATATCCATTAACTTTCATAGATGAGTTCTCAAATATACCTATATTTTCTAAGGTTTAGCTTTATCAGACCATAGTAAGTGGCATAAGATATCTCATTATTTGACCAATGGGTCTTTTTATTTGATCAAAAAGAATAGGCTGATTTCTGTTAGATACAAAATAAAGAAAACAAAAACTTTTACTCAAGTCAATTCCCCGAATCTTGTCATCAAAGTGATCTCTTAAAGGTGGTATTTTTCAACTATTATATTTCAGATATACTTGGATAGCTTTTTAAAAATGGATATTCTTTGATTCTTTCTTTAGAGATTCTGATTTAGTAGGCAAAGCAAGAGATACTATTATTCCAAATTCCCCTAAGGTCACCAAACACACTTAAAATGTAATTCTGATCATGTCACTCACTGATTTTGGCTTATTTAAATAATGACCATAAACCTTCACATGTTTTCTTGGAGACGTGGATCCTCCTTCCCACCCCTTGAATCATATGGTTGTTCCTTGGGACTTATTTTCACTAATAGATGAAACTATTCTAAGATACATGCATCATATATGGAGATAAAAATCTAAGTTTAAATATTGGAGTTAAGATGGTGATCTGTTAAGACATGTCAAATATTCCCACAGAACAACTAGAAATCACCAATTTTTTCAGAGCTCATGTTGTGAAAGGACAGGTCTGGAGGCTGCAGAGATGGCACCAGCAATCATTACCATTTATAACTAAGATACTGGAGGAAAGCTTAGCATCCCCTACACACACTCCCACACTGTAAGCTGAGCTCTTTGGACCCAACGCAGGATCCACCTAAGAATATGACCAAAGCCACTCAGTGATGACACTACAAACCTCAAGAAATACCAGTGTTCAAGCCAAGATCCAGTCTTCCTTGGTGTGAGTAGAAACCCTAAACAAGACTGTCACAGCTGGAAAACATAACCCACAGAAACAAGCAAAATACCAGACAGAATGAAGATACAGAGGAATGTATATGAAATGATGAATTCAATTAAAGCCGCAAGGAAAAATCTGAATATAACAGACACAAACTAACTACTTGAAGATGAATTTAGGACTCAATAATAATATAATCATGAAACAAAGAAAACAATAGAGGAAGAAAAGAACAACAAAGTAAAGAGAAGAAATGAAGCAAGATATCAAAGAAATGAAGAACACAATCAGTGAACTAAAGAACTCAATAGAGGGACTCAAGAGTAGGATGGATGAAGCCAACAACAGAATCAATGAATTAGAAGATAGGTCACAGGAATGCACTCAAGCAAACCAGCAAAGAGAAAAAGAATGAAAAGAAATGAAGACAACATTAAGGCCCTATGTGACAGCATCAAAGGCAACAGCATTTATATCTTAGGGGTCCCAGAAATAAAAATGAAAGAAAAGGGGACTGAAACCATATTAGAAAAAATAATAGGTGAAAACTTCCCTAACTTGAGGTCTGAAGCAAACCTCCAGACTCAGGCAGCTTAAAGAATTCCGAATAAAAGAAACTGAAACACACCTACACCTGGATACATTGTCATCAAAATGTCAAAATACAAGATACAGAAATAATCTTAAAAAGCAGCTTGAGAAAAATGAATTCCATGCAAAGGAGTGCTCAACATGGTCAGTGGATTTCTCAACAGAAACTCTGTGATTCAGAAGGGAATAGCATAATACATTCAAAGTGTCGAAAGAAAAGGATTTTTGACCTAGGATGCTTATATCCTGCAATATTATTGTTTAGAACTGAAGAATTGACAAAAAGCTTTTCTGATAAATAAAACCTAAAGCAATTCATCTCCATAAAACCACTCTACCAAAAATACTAAACGATGTTCTATAAAGTGTAAAGAAACCCACTTAAAAGAAGTAAGACAGCAAAATATAAAAAGTAGGGGAAGAAAGAAGAATAAAAATGTGGGTGTCCTGAATATGTACAAGACTAATCTACTTTCTAATAAAAATAGGAAATAAACAAAATATTATTAAGCGAATCTCAGAGTAGCCTAATAGTACATCACCAGGGAAAAAACAAAGAAGTAAACAAAAATAGAAATCAATCAAAACAAAACTACACCCAACCACCTAAAAAGAGGAAGAGAAGAACATAGACACTATCTGTAATCATACCCAGAAGACAAAGTACAATGGCAATAAACAGTTACATATCAATAATCACCCTAAACACTAATGGAATTAACTCACCAGTCAAATGACACTGAGTGGATGAATGGATTGAAAGCGTAATCCAAACTTCTGCTGCA